>JAEUYN010000048.1:0-111095 GCA_018257835.1 Euura lappo | reverse complement strand
AACTGAAACCATGACCCTTTCATTGCACGTTCTAGAATCCGAAAAATCCATAATGTTACCTGAAATGCACGCTCTTAAAAATTCGGTTATTTCAAAAAGTCGTTTGTTGGATAAAAAAATTTATTTTTCCACGTCACACCGAACTTTCAAATGAACTACTAAAATCAGAACCAGAATTCAGTAACCAACTTTTAAGAACTGGCCAGAAATAGTGCAGTGATGGCCATAAACGGTGCTTCCAAATCAAATTCGAGATTTTCTGAGGTTTTGTTTTACCCCGACAAATGAAGTGCCCCTGGAATTGCAAGTAGGTACGCATGAAAAGTGAGGTCATCATTCGTCGACATTATACGATTTTTTATCCACCGAGCGACTTTTAACAAACCCATTTTTGGAGCACTCGTATTTTCGTGACAGATTAAAAAATATATATTTACAAACAAGACATTAAAGTCATCGTTTCGTGTTCAAGTAAACAGAACCTTTTGAGAATCGATCTCCGAGTTCACATTTAATTCACGTTTCGAAATAGGCAGGTTCGTTTTCGGCTGCATTGTATGAAACTATGAAGATACTAAGATACGCAATAACTTAAAACGGGCATAGAGTGTAACGAAATATATAGCAATAATAGCAAAGTGAGAATTTGTTTGCTTTTATACTGAATAAACGGATTTTGATCTTTTGGCCTATATTGATAATAGTTTCTATTCCATATTTTTCGAAATCCATGCATAAATTTCCGGTGCTTGCGGGCCGCAATGTCTTTCTTGCCGGGCCGCGTGTTTGACATGCCTGATGTACACCATCATATCTGGCTAATGAGTTTTCCGGGAATGCGGACGTGACCAAAGTCCAGGTGATCAAGAACCTGACTCGCTTTTCAAGACGGTCCTACCACGACTGGCCTTGGCCGCTATTTCCCGTGTGGGTATACCTTGAAGGCGACCGTTTGAATTTTATCTACGCTTTTGTCCGAACTCTGCCGAGTTCTGTCGGATCTTTATGTTCAGATGCGATCGCGGGAGCGGAAACCTACGAATCAGCTCAATACTCGGCTCCCTATCTGCAGAGTTTCGGAAAAAACTGTCGACCGGAAATTCAGTGATTTTCATGTGAAATTCATAGAATTCAACGTTCATGAAAAAAAGGGTTTGATTAAAATGAAACATGGCAAGCTGAAAAAAAGTCCTCTTGAAACGTTTCGTACAAGATCCAGCAAAAAGTGTAATATGTTTTCCGTATCTTTGTTGGCACCGAGCGTAAGCGTCGTGCGGTGTTTATTTTGACATAAAGCAGTCATAAAATGAGGAATAAAAAACTGCAGCCTCGATTTCGGCAACGTTCCAGTATAATTTTCCTCGCAAATATACCTCAATGAACCGCACGTAATTTGTGTTCGCATTAACAGCCACGTGACGTTTGACAGGAAAATTCTTCCATTGAATAAAGAATACAGAAAAAGATGGAAATCAATATCGAGATGAACGATACGAGGATTGACAGCGACATTACAGGGGATACAGCCGGTACACAAACAGGAGCGGAAGTTCTGGCGCGGAAATAGATTCAAAGGACTCGAAGAACCGGGGAAGTAAGTAATAGAGCCAAATAATACCCTGAAGGCTGAAAAAGGATGCGCAAAGGAATGGGAACGGGACCGTCTATCCGAGGCGCGGTGTGGTTATTACACTTGCGGAAACTTCGAGCCTTTGCTTTTCCGCAGATCAATCTTCTGATAGCCTAGTAGACAGGTCGGCTTATATTCTCCGGCAGTTTGGATATACTTGAGTGCGAACCTTCGTAGAGGCGATAACAAGCCTTACGCGAGAAGATAATTATTCTCGAGGTTAATTGCCGCGAGCAAATTATTCTTAGAATGATGTTTCATCAAATTAACTTGACTCACGCCTAGATCGCGGTTGCGGCACCATCTAGTCTACCCCGTGCCACGACAGGGGTGTAGAGAACAGGCTTTCCATAAAATCGGGGTCAAATACACTATGATCTACAAGAGAATCGAGGCCTCGTCGATCAAACATTCGTATCAGAAGCACCATGGCTATGCGGATCCTCGCAGAATTTATGAGCCCTCCTCTCAGAATTGCTATATAGATATATGTTTTCCCATATGAGAAGAATAATAGAATACATTCATTTTTATCACACTGCAGTAGCTGCGTGGCTGAGTCTGAATTTTTTGTCTTCGTTTTATTTTCTGAATAAATTACTCGGTAATCCTATGTGCTCACGTGCTACGTTGGAACGGTTCCGTATTGTTCCACTAAGCTCACACTTTCATTTCCAGAGTCAATTTCTCAAGCGCAAATTGAACTTCTCATCCATGACTTTGTTTCTACCGATTTATTCAATTTTTCATATAAATACTCTCTGGTGTGATATTCATTTGAATGAAAGCCAGAACACGTCAATCGACCCACGAGGTAAGACGAAATCGCAATACCAGTAGAAAAAGCCCAGTAGTATATCGCAGCTTGGTCAGCCAGAATAGTTTTGATCAACTTCGTCCTCAGCGTATCGCTGATATCCTTGGCCAAACTTCGGCATACGGTATCGTCTGTGGCTGACCCGGACATGAAATACCACTGCAATAACGGAACAGCTATTTCTACTTTGCTGGTTATGAACTGGATTCTTATATTCTGGCCAAGGCCACCCAGCTCGAAGTGCTTCAAATAATAGAAACATTCCCATTATCACCACCCCATTTCACAGGATTCGGAATGAAATGATACGTGAGAGTTCAAAAAGGGTTTGTAAAAATGGAGTTTGCAAATGATCTGCAATAAAGAACGTCTGAAAGACTCCAATAACCCAGGTGCACCGGTGGAAATGCGAGTCTGAAGGATGATGTGGTCACTGAGTTGGCTATACACTGTGTCGTTGACTATAGTAGGTACATACATACATTGACCATAAACCAGACGACACAAAAAATAAAGTTACTCGGTGGTCAGCGATGGCCTGGGTTGAACTTTGGGACAATGTGTAGTTCACTGGTCGGGAAATGGGGTGGAAGCATCGAACCTTTTTTCTCTTTTTTTACAGGCGTTCCATTATACTTTCGAAGTTGACTCATTTTCCGTCTGTGAAGATGTTCAAACGGGGAATATGGAAGTTTAAGTGAGAATTTGATCAGAGTAAGAAACGGCACGGATCGTACCTCACCTTTAAGCGGGGTATCGTATGACCTGTTTAATCGTTGCTCGCTGTTAACCACGACGTCAGCGTAATTCCGGGGTGCAATGCCCACGCATAGTTTAGAGTCTAGACCAGGGCTACGTCACAATTCTGACGGTCATTGATTCCTCAAATCAATTACTTAGCGCGGATGCCAAACGGACGGTTGTATACGAGCGATAAACCTTCACCTCTTAATACCACGTTCGGACGATGGTCGTCGGATCCGTTCGTTCTTCGCTGACCGCAGCCAGACTATATCAAGATTATTTCGATTATCACCTGAACAAACTCCGTCAAAATTTGATCGAGTTATACCGGAACCACGATTCTATTTCGATTGTATTATTCTTTCCCTGTCCAGTTTATACTTGCAAATGTGAATCGACGAAAAAATAACACACCGCTATTTGATTGATTGAATTTCTCTATTCGTGCCAGTTCTTCTCTTCCCAGTCAACGATAATGATCAAGATTTTATTCCGTTTGCTTTGTCCCACAGCTCAATGCGGATTATGTGCACCTCGACTGGGGAAGGTACGATAATTTATTCCCTGGGGAACAGGATTATATCACCTGTCCATGATAATGAAACTGAAAAAAAATTTAAGTCAGCCGAATGTTAAAGTCGAATGAGGAAAAGGTTCGGTTTATAAGCAAGTTTGAAGTATCCTCCGGACCCGCCTTCGTGTTCAGAGTTTATCAAGACAGGATTCAGAGGCCAGGAGGAAGAGGAATAGCAGCACCCCGCCTCGACCCGGTGGTGTACGAGCCGAAACGAGAAGAAGGGTGCGGGTGCGGGCGGCTAGTGAACAGTGCTGCCCCCTGCTCGGAGGGCGTGTCGCTACTCGAAACGAACCTCAGTCCAACGCAGACTTCAGCCCTTGGCACACGCCGCCTACCCCTAAGTCGAACTACGAGCGTCGAACGTTGGGGGAGCTTAGACTGAAACCGTAAAATACCGATTGAGATAACATGAATGAAGACTCGGGATTCTGTGCCTTAAAATGTCATTGTTAGATTTAATTGGGGGTGTATGTTCGTCCGAGAGTGTCAGAGGCGCGTGGCGAGATATTAGGTCGAAATGGTCCATGGCCATGGGGCACTGAGAGGGCCTCCGAGTAACCATGGCGTCCGGGGGATGTAAACAGAAGACGCTGATGAACATGAGACCGACTGTAGCAGATTACGGATATTGAGAGACGGTGAAGACTGTCATGACAGTGATTCGCGTTAAGAACGTCGTATCAGCAACATATGCATATCAATGTGGACCGGAACGGATCCGCTGCAAACTAATGATCTTCCTAGAAACTGCCAAAATGCTATCCAAGGAGTTATCACACACGGACCATTCAACGACGATGCACTGTAGAAACTGTGTGTTCTTTCCGACTTTAACTGCCTTCGATCCTATTCAGAGTGAACGAACGGTCGCGAACAAGTGTACGCGAGATCCTTGAGCGACTCTCAATCCAAACATTAAACTCGATTTTAAACCCAGTTCATCTTTTACATGATTCATCATCACATCGCAAGCCACGTTCTTGTTTATTGTTGTCGTTGTGGTGCCTAATTGTTGTCGTCGTCGTCATTGTTGATGTTGTTGTTATCGTTGCTGCCACTATTTGTTGTTATCGGTAAAAATGTAGGAGAATGACTTCGTTAGAGCCAATTTACACGAATTCGCAATTTTGCGTTTATACCTTCGCCAATTACGTGCCGCTTTATTCATCGAATAACAATTACGACAAAGTCCACCCGTTCTTCGCCTTCCAATATGTAAGTTCGTATCGGTTTGGGATCTAGTGAACACTGTGCGAACCCGGATCGAGAATGTGTTTCATCTTCAGAGAGAGAGACCTTTCGCAATAACGGATTCCTAGTGATAACGAGATATAAAAAATTATTCAACGAATTTTGTCGACGTATTTTAAAACCCCGAGTGAAAGAAGAATCTTCTATAAAGCATGAAGCATCAAAAGCGAGGATAAACGGTACTTGATATAATGTAGATCAATTTGTAAATACGTGTAAAGAGAATAAGCTTAAAATCGTTAAACAAATAGTCATTGAAATGGTGAACCACGAGTGCTACCTCGAATCCCAACCCACAACGCTAATGTTGTTTACATCGAAGATCGAAATGTGCGAATTTTTTACATCCCGAAGAACGTATCGCTAATATACTACACACATAAGGTGAGAAAAAGTTTGTTACACCATTTTTTAAACATTTTCGAAGCCAAACATAAACATCTATACATAGCGCCAAAAATTACATGATCGTTGCCATAACCTAGGCCATAAGCAGCAATTTTTCAGCGAGCTGGTGGAGGATTTTCGGCATTAAATTGTCCACCCATCACGATATAATTAGCGAATCGTCCGACATCAGACGACGAAAGCTTTCCCGCAAAGTTAAACAGAAATTCTATACCTTATCCCGTGTCCCAAACTGACAAAGAACTTACGCTTTTCCGGTCCCCAATTTTATCCATACGATATTCCGATGGCTGAACCATTTACCGGGTAGAAATATGATATCTTCGCTGTGCGTGTCATCTTCACGTGCTAAGGGTAAGTAACTTATGGGGGAAATCTTTTCTAATCTGCTACACCAACGTGCGCCTTATCGTGAGGTATAAACATCCCTTGTCATTTGTAGAGCTGGCTTATCCAAATGTTTACTTATCATACGAATTTCAATGTTCTCACAATCAGCCGGCGGAAGCTGATATAAACTGTCAGTCGGGAGCCCCCTTAATTTTGTCCTGGTTGAAAACAGAAGAGATATCTGACCGATACAACGAACAGCTCAATTAAAATTCATGCGGCAAATTCGTATTCGAGTGGAGAAAATAAAGGCGTTCAATAAACGCGATATACCAATGAAAGCACAGCTCGAAGGTATTGTCGTTCATCATTTAATCTGGTCTCGTTCATTTTTCCAATAGTCGATTTCTATTGTGACTGAGGATCGAGGAATTCCGTTATTTCCGTGTGAGGTCAAATTTATGCATACCGCAAGGCTGCCCACTACAAATCCACTCAATTTAGGGAGCCTGAATTTCCAACGTCGGGAGCAACTGTATTTTGCATAATGTAGAGTCATGCCAGCTGATTGAATCTAGAACCTCGTTCCCAATCTATAGAAATGAATTGAGATAAATTCGTTTCTTTCGGTCAATTCCTCATTGAACCTTGTCGCCGAGAGCCTACATTCCTTCGACTTCACAATTTATGTGTCAGATAAAAATCTACCACTTCATCACCTCTCAGCTGTGGTGTAAATGTAAAAGTCGGAATTAAACGTTGCTGGAAGACTTTTCCATCGTTAGTTTTCTTCGCATTCTAGCCTCTAAGCCTTACAACGTTCACGAGTCTGACTGCATCATTAATCCACCACTAGCTAGCTGGACTCGTAGACCAAAAGCATCCTGTACTTACACCTCCCCCGATTCGTGTTCCGAGTGATTACTATAATTCACCAAATAATAGTACTTCCGAGAACTTCGATAATTTCCAAAAGCTACCTCAAACTCGGACCAGAATCACAGCGCAGAACGTTAACAAGATTCGCGACCCTTATCTACCACAGCGAGAATGTTGAAAGGTTCATGCCTACACAATGAAACGACGGGGACTCATCTTATCACTGTTCATAGTATACTTCACGTCTTTTTCATCGAGCATAAAGATCAGTGGCTTCAATGGCCTGTGCTTGCCGCAGTAGTTTCATTATGGAGTTGTACCAGTTTCCCGAGAGTTAATCGACTTCGTAATGAAATCTTATCACAGTTAATCACTCAGATTGATTAGACATTGGTTATATCGATTGGAACCTCCATTCGAAGCAATCCACTTCGTAAACGGTATTAGAATGTGTGAAAGCTCGGCTACTTGGGTAATATGGGAACGGCGTCGCAGACTATAAGATCGCGATCGATGATCGTTGAAAAAAAAAATGGTGACTCCTGCGACCTTCCCGGTGTCTGGACTAATCGTAAACTTTCGAGGTATGGTGTAATAACCCCGGGTGCGACCAAACAAGCATACCTAGTTTATCATGCGGTACGAATGCGGTACAGGTGAGCTAGAGGATCGCAGGGTCGCCCCGGTTCGCATACGAATAAGAAAACACGAGCTCACGCAACCACGCACGCACCCCCCGAAACTGGGGATGGGGGTGGGGTCGGGTGCAGGCGGCAGAGCAGACCGCACGATTCCAAGCTACGTCGAGGGTCGATAGCCCGACGGCGCCGCGCCCGCGCGTCCCGCTACAATCCAGAGCGGGACTCTCTACCCCGTGGCATACCAAACCTACCCCTAACTCGTCCCGCCTTTATCCCATGTCTTGAGAGTTTTGCGCTCGTAGTAAAACGCGTTACGGGGGTCGTTGCGGGATTTTTTACTCTCTTCCTCTCACCCAGGCAGCCACAGGTTACATTTAATCACAGCAATGATCGAATCGATTGAATCGACACGTAGGATTCGACTTTAACATGCTTACGCGCTACGATACGTGACGTACGTAACTGTTCAAGGGATGAAACCACATCCGGTCGCGTAACTCGAAAGATCGTTACGTCGAGTTACTTGTTTGACGAATATAATTCAATTCAGATGTAGTTATATGAAATAACGATTCGAAATAGACGTTCTCTGTGTTTATACAGTTTGTATGTTTACGGGATAGGGGGACAGCTAACAAGGCGTTAGTAGACTGGAAAATGTCTGTTTTCTTAACAATATAAAGTTTCAAGATGCTAGGGTATACCGGATCCGCCCGTTAAGGGTTGCAAAACTATTTGTGTTCGCTACAGAAGCAGCTTTTATTTACAAAGATTTTCCTCAACAATAGGAGCTCAAAGGATAAGATGAATGGAAAGTGTTGTTTCATCCCGAGTGACGGAAACAGTTCACCATCTGTGTCGAGCTCCAAGTCCCAAGTTCATTTTAACCGCACTAAATTTTCGTCTGCGTTTGATAACTCTAGAGAAACTTAGTCTCGTCGTTAATAATAACTCGTTTCAAAGTTTGAATTCAGGAAACGTGGAATTATAGCGAGGCTGTGTTTTTGAGTGAAAGATAAACGAATGAGAGTTTAACAAATGAGGGAACACTGAATGCCTCGGAAAATATCAGGGGTTGGGGTTGTTCCACCCTGTATCATACCTACAATCGCGTGTTCGGTGAAAGGTATCACTATTACGCCAGCTGGTCAAAAGGTAGTTCAACGCTTTGCGAGGAATGCCATTGCTATATGCACCAGTACTACTAGTCGGTCATTGCCGTCCCTCAAACATCACATTCGTTCCCTCAGAACTTTAGTCATTATAAATTTAAACAAAAAAGTTGAATGACTTGAAAACTTGAAAACAACTTTGCACAGACGAGATGCATCGGTGTCTGTAGTATCGTCTTTTTCGGTGAATTTTTATCGTGTTATCTCAACTGCAAGCATTTGTCAAAATGACATATTAATCAAGTAGTTCCCCAGCAAATAAAACTCAAATAGCTCGGTGATAAAATGGTAAGTCTTCTGACAAAACTCGAGGGGTACAAAACAAGGAGCAGTTCTTAAGGAAGGCCCGATAAAAAGAGCTCCTTTCCGACGTGGCTATATACGTCTCTTGGATTTGGTGTTTTGCCCTGCGGCTACGTGGTTTAATGTTTGTCAAAAGAAGAAGAAAACTGAATCAAGAATCACGTTGGGAGGAAATCTAGCGCAAATGTCACGTTGTATTTGCGGCATGATGTGGCAGCTTCTCGACCTCAGCCAGCTCGTACTTTGGCGACTAATGCTGTCCGACGTTCTCGACGACCACTGACGATGTCTGGGTACAGAACGACGGACACTTGTAGCTCGGAATGTCTCGTATATGCGTGTGGTACAATACACGTTAGAAAATGTAATACTCACCGGCTGAATTTTATATATCCACACAGAAATGGATATGGATACAGTGCAGAGCACTTCGGGCGATATATTTCCCCGGTCTATAGTATACTCGATGGCTGTCTGTCTGGATGCTTTTTTACCATATGATAAAATATTGACGATGGAACATTTTACGATCGAATTTTACGACCCTGGTATAAAATTTTTATTACTATCGAACGTTTTCCGCATAGGATCTAGAGACATACAATTTTTCATATACCTATTTTGTTTATTTTCATGGATTTTTCGTCACAAACTTATTCGCTTTTGTTTATTTTACGTGACTGATATACACGAGCGAGGCTTTCTCGCTAGCAGAAGGTTTTCCATCCCTCTCCCTTGTCCTTTGGGGAACTGGTGAGAATATATTTTCATTCCTTTCCTCAGAACAGAGAAAGGCTCTTTGTCATTCTGGCAATATTGTTACGTGTAATGGCCGCCTAATGTTCCGTAACTAATATATTTCATAGCTTCAGCCCCTTTTTCCAGAACGCGAATAAGTCCGCTGTGAGGATGACATGTGTGGTCATATTAAATTCGGCCTGTCCACTGCTTCGATTCATTTCTCAACCGGTCAATAGAGAAAAGTTTTATTTTCCATGCTTTAACGTGCGTGAAGAAAAAAAATTGGCGCATGCGCACATCATGAATGTTCTATTTTTCGCACTGGCATGACAAAACTGAGCGCATGGAAATATAGCAAATGCTTTTCTTCCCGCATCCATCGCATATTGCTCACTCTTAAACTTATGCCACGAACACGAGCAGTCAATATCAATAATTGCCCCTGCTCTACAGATGAGAAGCGATCTTTCATGTACAGATCCTTTTTTCACAGATATTTTCTACGAGATGTGGACCATTTATATCTAGTTGTAGTCCTATTCGTCGGCTGAACGTTTTATAAACCGTGGCTCTACCCGCGTCGTCGTATCACTTTTTGCATGGATACACCCTACAGCCACGCGACTGAATGTACTCAACGATGGGTCATGGGGCAATTTGGTTTGACGATCATGTATATTTAATGGGGCTGGTTTGCCGACAATGGTTATTGTAGCCGTGGTTCAAGTCTGGATAAGATATGACGAAATATCATGGAATAACACCAGAATTGTGGCAACACTTCAGGAGTCTTCGTCTGGTTATTTCTCTTTCGCCTCTGCCTCAGGACTCGGTCTTCATCAATCTAATTCATTCTCACTGGCGATGAAGTAAACTGAAACAAATGGTCTCAGACAACCTCGGGGTCTTTTCATTACGTATACGCAGTTCTTTACGCCAACGATCATGTTTCATTCCAACGGAAAGATTTCTACAAATTCAGGATTAAGGCCGTATAGACTCAAGCTGTGCCGACGTAACGTATCTCAATTTCAAACATTCGGAGTAGAAAACGAAAACTCAGACCTAAGGAAGCGAACCAAAACAAGTATCCAATTTCAAGCGCAATACGTCGAGAGAGACTCAGTCCTCGCCATATGTCCCGAGCTACCATTGTAACAGCTGAATTGGTATCTATGTACGACCATTCGATACCATGACTCGTTTAGTAAACTTAGAAGAGAATCGGGCCCGTGAGGACTGCCAGGACAATTTTACTGGCCATTATCAGATAGCCAAAATGGACCAATTTTGTTTTATACATGATAGAAGTTATCGAAGTTAAGATCGAAGGTACAGAAACACAGTAGAACGCGAAACTCTTTTCATTTGCGACGGGGTGCAGTGGAGGGTTCGAAAATTACGCTAGAAAGCGCGGTGGCTTCGGTCCTCATCGTTAGAGATACGGTATCAGGTCGACGGTGGTTATCGATAGCCATCGATTGGAAAGGGCGGGAATCTTTAAAGTCGGTAAGCTACTGGTATCGATTTTGAATTCGGTATCCAGTTTAGGTTCCCCCAGGTCCTTTCCCGACACTTGGCCGAATCTTCTGAACGCTCCCTTCCACGTTCCTTATACTTGTTTGTATTCTCCAGAAGCACCGACGGCAGACCTTTTCGGGTTAACAATTGCCGATTACGACCACCACCAGGAGTTCGACCCACACCGCGCACCAATCGCACGACCATTATGTACGGCGTTCTCCGGTTCTATTCGTTATTATTCCCGAGACACCCGGATGCCGGTAAATCCTTGGATTCTGCAAGGCCGAATGGCACGCCACGACGTACTTAATTGCGGCTCTATTAGTTTCCCCGCAATAGTCAGTCGAGTTGGTAGAATCGATAGTTGAGAGCCATGAAATTCGTCCCAATTAATAATCAACACCAGAATACTCAATGTTCCGAAAATTGATGATTTTATTAGGACGCTCAATATCCTCTAGTCGTGCCGTAATTTGCATTTCATCCGTACGATACAACGACTAAGTAATTAGTCGCGAGCGCCAGTTCAAAACAATCCATAGACGTATGTGCAGCGGTTGTATTGGATTTCCGTATATCGAATGTTAAGATAGGAGATACACAGGGTGAACTCGATCGCGGGATTGTTTCGACATCATCCCCTAGGCCCGGCCGTACGCGTGCAGGTGGTGGGCCACAAGAGTGACGTCAATCACCACGCCCTGTGACGTCACCTATTTCACCCTGACCCAGCGACTGGCAAGAGCTGCAGGGATCCCAAGGAAAACCCACATCCAGTGGAATTCTTACAGAGGGTTGTGCTTAGAGTATGAAAAGTCACGAAGGAGGCTTGAGGCCCATTAACATAACGGGGGCCGATATCGATTTAGATATCGAACTATCACGAATGCGGTATCAAATCGTGTAGCAACATGTCTGAATAGGCTCGTACAAATTCACCGACCCAAGGCTTTTTCGGTCATAAAGTATATGAAAGAAACGCCCTCGATAATCACGCCCTTAAACATTGTGGTTGTAACGTATTTTAACGCGATCGTGATTATCTTGGAATATCCAAGAGCTTAATGAGCGCAATATTTTCTTGCCTCGGAAACTGTGAAGGAGAAAAGGCTCGCGTTCAGTCTTCTGACAATGAACAAGGGCTTTCAAACTTGACGTTCATCTTCGGTAGGATAATGCGGGAGCCAAGAGGAAAGAATCAATGAGGTTTATATTCTCGAGAAAAAAGAAGAGTACAGTATCTTGATCTTGAATATGGCACGAAGTGCCGGTTAATAAAGCTTTTGTCGAGTTTTCTGGTAGACGGCGGTGCTCAGATTTTCATATCTCGATGGGACACGTGCCGTTAAATAAGAAGGAAAAGAAACTCACCGAATGGCCTTGTTCGGGAAAATTATCATTTCCGTTCAGAGGTTGTGAATGATTTTGGTGTAACACGAAACCTGTAATTTTTCAGGCAAATTACTCGCCTCGGATAATCGTTCGAGGTTAATTGCGTAGCCCGGTGCAATAGTCGGCCACGGCTCAGGGTTCACCTCGAGCAATTAAACTCGACAAATTTTCCGGCCGTTTCAATGAAAAATTTGTAATTGTATTATTGATGGAATTCAGGTCAGCGAACGAACGAAATCCAATTACTTTTCCCGGATGATCACTTGTCGGCTGCAATTTATTTTTCGTGACAAATTCACCGCCGGACATTATTCCGATGGCAAAGAATATATTTCGACGTCAAAAATCAAGTCCCTTGATCACCCCTCAAAAAGCGGGCGTATCACGTTCGCTCGTTCACTCTACACACGGCTTTGATCGAACCATCCAACACTAGAAACTGATGGCTCCAGCCCGGCTGCAAATCATATGCAACCGCCATGTGACAGGGTGAAGGGAAGCTTCCGCAACGCAGTTTCCGGGTGTCAAATACAGGGGTAATTAATTTTGTGACGACGTGAACGATGCTGGTACCCGTGCCTCGGTGTGGCTGAAGAAATACGCAGACAACGAGATGAATTTTCTTTCGTGGTTCTTCGAAAGCATTCAGGAACGAACGTAGTAAGGTCTTCGTTCTTGGAATTATAAAACTTGATGAAGAGGGCGAATTCGGAGAGCACGAAACATCGAGAAACGCGTATATCTGAGAGCTGTGAGTGTTTTCATCGATTTTTGTGAACAATCGAGAAAACCTCGACGCATTACGAGGGGCAACGGTTCGCAACGGAATAGAAACGCATTTTCGGTAATGGCTGTAATCAACCCTATCGAGTTCTGGACTTTTCCCCGAGTTCTTGGTTTACTACAAAGTTGGTTATTTGAAAGGAGGTTTTAGACGGCCCTTAATTAAAACGCCATTTAGCTGAAAGACGGCAAATTAAAAGATAAGTTCTTCTAAAGCGAGCGACGACAGCGAGCTGCAGTGAAGAAATCCCGGTAGTATCCGACAGAAGGATATTGCATGCCAGAACCATGTTTCGAACGAATACGATCACGCAATCTCCATAATTAATGTTCTCGTATAATCACACCTCGTGTTTCGCCCCGGGCGACTGGAGCTAATTTTTAATCGCCATTTTTAAACAATAGTTAAAATCCGAAAGTTCAAGTCTCTCATTTCCCCACTTTTATCGATACCTCTGCTGTACCGATTGCATGTTATGATCTACGCCACGTTAGCTGGAAGTGTTCATTGATAGCCACATTTTACCGGATGACAAATAGCTCATCGTCAGAGCTTTGGACACGCAACGTATTTAACTCTCACCTGGATTTGCACAAAAGATGTCAAGCTCGAACCAACAGATTAATTTAACCTTTTTATCACAGATACGGCAAGGAGCCATAAAAATAGTTCATAACGAGGGTCAGCGAATGATCGGGTATAATTGATAATTTTGTGCAGGAAACTGCAAACGGTCGACCAATTCCCCGTTTCGTATGGGCAACAACGTATTTTACTTGTGTAAAAGTAATGCAGATGCAGGGATTGAATCCACCCCATCTTTCACATCCGCTCTGAAAATAGATATTTCTGTATTTTTCCTAGCCTCTGCCGTGCAGGAATCTCCCCGTTCCTGTACCACGGCGTGTTCGGAGGCGCATAACTTAATCTCTTGGCACGGTAAAACTGGATTCCCCGTTCTTGCCGTGATGTAACTATAATTTACGTGCGTTGGGTTGGCAAGCACGATGACAGTCCGGCGCTGGTAGGCAGCCAAATGCCTCCACGCGTCTAAGGGGCGAAGGGATAAGGGTGTAAGAAGGTCGTTCTAGCAGTATCCTCTCCTGCGAGATCAGGATCAGCCCCCCTGCCACGTCGCCGGACGAATCGACGCCGTTTTTTACCCAACATGAATAAAACAGGAAATAAGGGAGAGATGTATCCGTGTCAGCCCAGGATCATAGGTACAGCAAGAAGCCGCCGGGATTATGCATTGAATAATCGAACAGGCGAGCAGCGATCTACAGAAGCTTATCACCGTCATTTCTAAAAGTAGACCTTACCGTTTCCTGTTTGGCGTTATTTCTCTACGCTAATTACTGACGAGGCACAGACCCGGGGATCCGCCATCGTCGTTTTTGGCGCGATGTAGCACTTCTCCTGCGGGTTTCCGCGTCGTTCCATTAACATTTCGCTGACATTTACAGACTCTTGCCAATCCTTCGCGTGTAACCCTTGCCAGCGTTTGAACAAAGGGTGGGATGGCAACAAAGCGAAACTCTTCACCCAGAGACAAACATCATTTCCAAAGTTGATTGATGAACGTATGAAATTTTCAAGACACTTCTCAGATATTCCCGAACTGGTGACCACCCTAATCAAGTTTCGATCAAATCGAATTACTTACCGTTACGTTTGTCCTGTCCGATGGAATTTGTTCTTGAATTTTGACAACTACACTGATCGGGGGGCTGTGATGAATGAGACTTTTGTGAGAACCCATGTGGCAATCATCGATTAGATCGCTAGCAGAGAGTTTATAGAACCGAATAACCCACAGATTAGAGATCTTAATTCTCGTTTCACCAAAAATTAATTCAAACGTGGTTACCAGTTAATGTTACTCCAAACTCTACGAAAACTGTTCGCTGTCCAGTCCAGCTAGCACTGGGTGTCGTGTACGTGTTAACGCTAACAAATTTTAATGAAGTGCTTCTTCTCAGAATGTCGCAGAAATGTTCTACAATTATTTTCTCGAGCTCCATCGAGAGGCTTACAACACAGGAATTTGAAATTCCATCATTTGGGTCAGGTGGTAGCCGCTTGTGGAATGATATGAATATGAAATGTTCGTGAAATCCCATGAAATGGTGGTACTCGACATTTTGAAGTGGTCGCCTCGCTGGTGTATTCTAATAGTTGGAGAGGTAACGGCATCACCGAGGGTTTCTGCAATCCGACGGATCTCACCCGTCGGAAGAGAGAGAAGCCAGTGGAACAAACCGGTGGTGAAATCGGGCGCAACATCAGGACCGCCCATCGCGCGCTAGGGCCGATCCTTATCAGAGCGAAGCGATAATCCTGGGTGAAGCCATGGTACTTGCCCCGATTTCTGGAGTAAGGTTCTCGAAATTTCAAACGGAAACTGGTTTCCCGAGCTCTGGGCGATTTAGAGAGGAGTTCCTCATTTGCGGACACGAACATTGCAAATGTTCGAATCGATCAAAGGCTTTGAGCGAACTTGTGGGCTCAAAACACAAACGAACTCGATGGAAGTTTCAAAGTCAACTTGCAGTGAAACAAAGCCTTTCCTCGCAGAAACTCGAGGCATACATTTCACTCTATACTCGGTGCAGCTATGGACGAGGGGCGCAACGTTGACCCGACTTCTCTGCAAACAGCAACTGCGTTTCCATCCAGCATCAAGTTGCCACCAGCCCAGGCTCGTGCTCTTGCATATCTTATGCACCCTCGGTTTACTTTGATCTCCGAAGTTCAAAGCTGCTGATGAAATGAGGAGAAAAAAAATTATACGTGTTTGAAAATGATTCCGCGATGAGCAAACACCCGTCACGATTATACTTCTAGTTATGTCCACAGTCTAATTATCCAAGTTCGAACAATGGAAACAGAGCTTCGGTTGAGAAAACAGTCGAGGTTATGCGCAGACTTATAGTTTAACGGTATAGCTCTATGAGATAGGTACACAAGAGCCGGTAGTTTCCCGATGGATTTACCCACCATGTGTGCTCAGGCTACACAGACTTCCTGCCTCCGCACTATCCGGTATCCTGCACCACGGGCTCTATCATATTCTCCGCAAGCTCAATCGCTCTCTGCGATAGACCGGAGGCTTTGTGCACTTTCGTCATACCGACCAGGACTAATTGAGCTAAGGTTAAGCGAGGTAATGGTTCTGCAACAGCTGGGCTCTTCTTGCTCGTTCTATTTCATAAGATCCACGTGGATATTCCTGGTTCACGGATGGTTGGAGTAGACGCTGTACCGTGTCACGACAGCTTCGTAGAACTTTAACACCCCGCATGCACCTCGCACTTACTCGCTTAAAGAGGATACTCGAAAGTTCAACGCTGTTGCAGACGGCGAGAATTCAATTCTCGGTACACAGTTAGGGACGTTGAAATTACATGTACAGAAAATTTCGCTCGCTCCTGCAGCGTTTCGTATACCGTAATAGAATGGGTCACAGCGGGAGGGTTTCAGGTAAATAATCAGGACGAGGTACTTTTTCCCAATCCTCGATTTCGGCACTCGTCTCATTTTCGAATCAACCCCTGTAATTGGACTTTCTTCAGATGAAACTGTGAGCCAGAACTCTTTCACAAATTCAAAACGTTCGCGTTCTTGAACTGAAAAGCGGATTGTTTGTTATCTCTGAAGGCGAAGGAGGTGATGGCCCGTACCACGCGTCCACGACGAAAGATGGCGAACACGACCGACGCTACCGCGTCAACGACGCCGTTCTCCACGTCCTCTTCGACTAGCTCCTCAACGGAGAGCTACTCCTTTAACTACAGCGGTCTGAGTGATCTCGGTGGTTATTCCATGGTCGATTTAAACTACACGGAGCTGTGGGTCGACGCTTGGAACAGTACCGAATCAAGCAATCTTACCGAGCGACTGAATGCCACTGTACTATCCGTCGGGAGTTACTGCGACGAGTGGGAATCAGCCCAGCATAAATTGTTCCAGGTAAAATTATACGGTCTGGTTGATATCTGGTGATACGAGACGGAGACAAATTGACCGATGATAAACGCCTATTTTCATTTTCATTCACAGGCAGCGAACATCTTCTTCGCGGCAGCCTTCCTGGTCCCGCGATCATTCAAGGCGTCCGTTTTAGCCCTGCGCACCTTTCTCACAGCTGGATTTATGCTGGCTGCTCTATGGGCCGGAATCACAATATGCGCCCTAGACGCGATGCTCTGGTGTCTAGCGTTGGGTCTTCTGAATGGGGTACACTCCCTTATTCTAGCCTGTCGTTTCCTCCCTCCAGCCCTGAGCCCCGAACTGGCGGAACTGTATCTAAAGCTGTTCAAGCCGTACAGAGTCAGTAAAAAGCACTTTCAAGAACTGGCCAAGGAGGCGAGGATACTGAAACTCGACCCAGGACAAACATACGCGACCGAAGGCGTCACCCCCGCCGATGAACGACTCTCGATACTGCTCCGTGGAAAGTAAGCAAGGTTCAAACTAGACAATGTAAACCCAGAGTTGTTTCTATTTTAAATCGCATCATTTCAGATTAACAGTGACCTGCGACAGCACCCACTTGCACTACGTCAGATCCTACCAATTCGTCGATTCTCCGGAATGGGAGGCGGCGCACCAGAACTTTGACGACCTCTTCCAGGTGACGGTTCGCGCCGAGGAATCGAGCACGTACATATGCTGGACACGTATAAAGTTGGTTCGAGTCCTCAGACACAGGCCACTGCTCAAAGTAGTTCTGAACAACTTGATCGGCAAGGATATCACCTCCAAGTTGTACGCTCTCAACGAACAATTAGCCGGGGTGGCCGCAGCCAGTGAACACGCCTCGAACAACCCCTACCGAGGTGTCGCCAGGAGTCTAAGCGTTGACGCTGTAAACACCGAAACCGCTGGGCGAGTCCGTTCTTCGACGTGGAAGAATCAGAGGAGGCACAGCAACCCCCGAAGTGACAGTGAGTTATGGATCACCTTGTCAACTGACTGGGTGCTCGGTGTTTTAGAAGAAAAGAAGCCAATTCGGTATCTTGTCTTTCGTATTTTCAGGGAGTTCCCCGGCCCGGCACTCTCACCAATATTGGGCACCGGTGGTGGCGAACCACTTCCCACCGACGTCGCCGTTCATCCAAGCCCCGAACGTTGGGTACTCGCTGCTACCCCAAGTAACGCAGTTCTCACCACCCCCTCGAGTTCCGACGGTTCAGACGCATCCCCCGCTGACGAAACAGAGGAGCGGAGGAACGAGTGGAGACTACAGTCTTCTTCCGCAAACCCCCAAGTTGGAGAGGAAACGGTCGAAAAAAGGGGCGAGGGAGGTAAGCATCGGAGCTTCCTCAAGCTCAGTATACTTTTTTTTCATCCAGCAGTCCATATCGAGTAACGTCAAAAAATTCAATCGGCAATTTTCTAACATCTAACGAAACGGAGGGTGTCTGGTTTCTCAGAGTGGGCTCGGGTCGAGTACCGTCGTTGTTTCCCTTCTCGACGCAAAGTGGGCAATAAAGTCTTTTCCAGCCGGTGAAAAAAGGGGAGCTCCGCAACCCCTCAGCCACTGAGGTCGCCAGTCTAATGACGATGGCTTCTTCCGCAATTGTCATCTCCTTTTTGTTCACGGGCTAAAATATAGTGGCACTATTCTATGGTACTTCTGGTTTTTATTTTATCGTATGATTTCAGGTTACGTTTGAAACGCCCGTATGACGGTCGCTGGACGACGGGGAGGGTCCTGCGAGTGTTCCGCTTCTCCCTATGTCGCCACAACGCAACGCGTAGCCCCGTCGACGCAGTTCTTGAATATATTAACACAGCGATAAAAGTTTTGGCCTACGTCATTCGAATGATTGATTCATCGGTTATAATGATTGATCGATAACCGATCGTGAATAACAGTGGGAGAAAAAAATGTTACACCAATATTCGAAGGCCTAAAATATCATCGTTATACGACGAAGCGATGAACTTACGATTAGTCGAGAAGAAATAATCAAAAATAGACATTCATTTTTTCAAGATATTAAGGCTTGAAGAAAATACGAAAAGTTGAAGAAAAAAATTCCGTGCATTTTTTTTTTTCTTTTTTTAGGAGGTAGCAAGTTTCGCAATTGTCTGAGATAATCGCAGCCTGATAAAAAAGAAGACTGTGAAATCGATCAAAATCGGGATGAATATGGCGGCTGAAGACTTGCCGACTGGTAATTTGCAATATTTCGTATCCTAAGGATTCTGTCTACAAAAGTTCTGATGAAATGGACACAGTGTGGGAGAAGTAGCATCGTTCGTTTGTAAAAGTTGATTAAAAAAATAGTGATTGAACGAAATCACATCACTTTTCAACTTGAAATGAAATTGTTGATCGAAACGTAACGTATAATAATTATAAACGAAAAAATATTCGTTGTCATTTACAGAGACAATTGAAATTATTGCAATTAAATCATGTTTCATAGAATTTTTTAAACAAAAGAATAAAATAAAACACTATAAAAAATCAAATAATATAAATAAATAAAAAAATAATTAAACTTAAACAAATTACCAAAAGCAGCGAACAAACTCTGTACATTTATGTTCGAGTACGAATTGTAATATATATTAAGTAATTTCTACAGTGCTAAAACGGAAAAAAAAGTAATAAATAATATTACCGCTCGCGTGCCAACCGGTGTAGGTGATCACGTTTTCATCAACTAGGCTATAAAATCGGGTGTCTAGTCGAAGATCTAGAAGTCAAGGTTCATGAAAAATATTTAAGGGATGTAATTGGATTGTCAGTGATCCGACCTACACCGAGTTGTCACAAAATGCGGTGAAATCTATCGGTCAAAGGAACGCTGAAATAAAAGTGCTTATGAATAATAATTGTGATATGTTATTTAATGAATAATTTTTAACGAAGAACAGAAGTGAAAAAAAAAATGAAGAAGAATTTAAACCGAAGGTTGAATTACCTCCTCCGTGAAATAAAAGTCAGAAATCGTAACGCAATAAGTGCTTCGTAAAACCTGCAATAAAGTGCTTCGAAAAAAAGTAGATGATTATTAAAGTAACAGAAAAAAAAAACTTAATGTAAAAAAATAAAACCAATTAAAAGTAATGATTAAAAAAGAATGGAAGGAAAATCGTTAAAATGTACGTAGGGTTACTCATAACGACAAAGAACAAGACGAAAAAGGTGGGTATGAGGGTGGAAAAATCGAGTGGATGATGAAGGACCGGCAAACACACAGGTGAAAAGAAATGATGTGAGTCTAAGAGCCAGTCGGATAATAATATCATCTCTCGCAATTTACGAGTACATAATAGGTATATATACACGTAGAGCATCATGTGTGTTTGTATGTTTCTATGTTTATATAACCCGTGTGTTGTGCGAGTGGGTAATACATAGGCTAAATACCATTGGAGAATACATTAAAGCCGGGAAAATAAAAAAAATAAAAAAGTACGAGACACGCACAAGCGGAAATTATAAGGAAACAATAGGAACCATCTTACCTATGGAACGGAAATGATAGAAAAATGTTACGGAAATGAGAGTATGTTGATGTTGACACTGTGGATGACGATTCTTAGAATCATGGACAGGAAAGTACGCACTTTTCTCTCAGGGTGAATGATTTTTACTGTAGCTCGACTTTTTTTTCTTTCATTTCTACCTTCTTTTTATAGAGTAAACGAATGAAATCCTCCTCAAAGCCAACCTGAATTTATAACCGTTTTTACAACCTCGCGTGCGAGTTGACCGCACACAAGAATCGCTGATCTGTCCATTCGTAGTCGTTAAAAGTATTCGATTCTTCTACTCACTATGAACTGATTTTTTTGAAGAAACGAGGAAATTCATCCGATATCAGCACCTAAAAAATTTATAAACTCTGCACTAAATATTTAATCTGCAGTTCATTTTCCTCACTATTATTTTATTCAGTACATATAACTTCCGAAACTTTCTGTTTAATTCTACCTAGTTTTCCGAAAGTAGTACTGCGAGCTCGATCAATCTTTGGCCTATAAACATTTCATGGAATCAAACACTCACGTTTTTTTTTTAAAGATTTTTTATGAAAGCAAATGTTCATCCAGGTAATCGTTCAAGTGAAATGCGCAGTAAACCGCAATCAGCTGCCATATGCAATTATCTGTATAGTATTGAAGTAATTGCAAATTGCATTGCTCTAGTTCTTTGAATGACTCATAATCTCAGATTGTATTTAATGGTCGGAGGAGGGGCTTACGGGTAGGAATCCATCATACATAGAAGGGTTTCATTCCATGCAAAGGAACCATCGCAATTTCATTATATTCGATACTGAAATACTATCTGCGTAATAGAAGCGTTATAGTTCTCGCTCGATGCCATCAATCGTTTTCCAATATTGTCTCTAATTGGAACCGAATACTCTTCGTTGATAAAGAACAGGCTTCGGTCGATACTTTTACATTTTGGAAATTCACCCTTTTCTTCCGATCGATGGACTGTAGGATTGCATTCCCTCCGTCGAATGATCCGCTTCAAAGGAATTTGTAATACCGATCGTGATCACCTCTGACCTCGCTCTCTTGTCCATCGTGTAAAATGTTGAACAAAAACTGGCTCGTTACGTTCACCTTTATATTTTGCTAATTTATTCGCTAGCCTGGATCGCAATTTTCAGGACAAGGCTGCCCCGGATAAGAGTGCCTATAGGCATACAAACTTCAGATGTAATCATACCGATGAATAATACCCTGGCATGGGCCACAAATGCGCTCTATAGTCTATACCATGTTCTGACCTCATGTTGATGACGACATATTAAACTCTGCTTAAATTTCAAGATCGTTTCAAGTTCTGTCCAGTTGATACGAACGAAGAAGGTATAATGGATCGGCTTTGGACCGAGCTTGACTTTTGTGTGCGATTTTTATCCTCGATTCGATTCATTAAGCATCAAGTTCTTCCGGCACTGGGATGATCGGAATCGGGTCGTATTATATTTCAAAGAAACGAAAGCTGGTAGCCTCGAGCTTCAGATATTAGAGCTTGATTGCAATTATTTGAGACTGTCGGCTCCTGGGGCTGTGATCATTACGCATACTTGAAAAAAGTACGGACAGAAGCATCGAGCTCGTTTTATGAGTGGGAAAACTATCTAAAGTTTTATCGTTAAGGTGAGAAAAGAACGTATTTTCCGTCGACGATCCTGAGCGTTACGATGCGTGTGTGTTATTGGTGTCGTGAAACAAACAAAAAAAAAAAACATGTTACGAGAAATTGTATATTATTATTGAAGTTTTATGTTTTCTTTGAAAAGTTGTTTTTACTATCATTATTATTATTATTATTATTATATATGTTTGTTGACTATTACGTTAGAAATAAAAACGAATCGCAAGGTAAAGAGACAAAAATTCAGTACCATTCATGTGACCCTTTCCCACTCCTAACACGCGAAATAATATTATACTTGGAATATATTTTTAGAGATAATAAAAACTAAAAATAACAAGTGAAACAGGGTGCAGCTAACAGGTGATGCAGGTCCATAAATCACTCTGGTGGGAAATCGATACGCTGGAAGCAAGAGAAAGAAATAAAATAATAAGAGAAGAGAACAATGCCGGATGGATTGCTGTACATACAATGGGGTACTTGTTGTTTCTGGAGTAATGCATTGACTCTACACTTGAAACTTGAACGTAAAACGCACTTGATTCGGATTGTGTTTCAGTAGGCGTAATATTTCATTTTGATTTCAACCATTTTGGAAACCATAGTTGGACAGGAATTTCAAAACCGGTTGATAGTTCGAGGAATTATTTTGGAAAGTTGGAAAAACAGTTGAATAATAAACCAATTTGGTCCCTTTTTCAAAAATTGTTTTGATTCTCGGTATTTATTCATAATATGAATGATAGTAATAATTTACATTTACAATGCACATAAATATTCGAGCTTGTGGAATATTCATTATGAATATCGTAGCTACGCGCCCCTGAGGTAAACCGGGTAAGAAGGCTTTGGATCTGGTGGTACCCATTGCTCGCCAAATTGCGTATCGAGTTCTCCAATATTGGTCGATATCTGCGGTTCAAGAAGCGGACGAGACTCTGTTGCGTTTGCTTGTACATCGTCAATGCGGGATATTCTGATGTTCAGCTTGGGCTTCAGACCTTTTATAACCTGCGAAAGAAGCTTAACGTCCATCACTTATCCTTGAATATTTATTCGCTCGTCTCAATACGACGAGGGGATAAATATTCTCAGTGAGTGACAACGCAGACCACGATATTCTGCAACCCTATATACCGTTCTTGCTGGGCTGTTTCTTTGCAATCAATCAACTTTTTCCTATACCCCGAAATAAATCCACCTCGGCTGTTTATAATCGTTGATATATTGTAGGGTCGTTTTTGAGAAACATTTAACTATTGTAATCCCTCCGAAAATTAGAAGTTGAGTTTCCACCAGATCTCGAAAACAAGTGACACGATTTTTATGATTTTGGTTTCAATCGACACGACTTTTCCACACTTTGAACGGTTGAGATTTTGGCTTTGATCGGTTCAGTACTTTTTGAATTATTCAAATAATAACATTCGATAAAATAGAATTAAAATGATGATAGCCAATCAATATGCTGGCGAAAGATTCAACAAATGATCGCCTTTTGATTGAAATTAGTATCCGAAGGGGTTTGGGTTACTGATTGCGAACCTGAGGGCAATTTCGTTGTAATGGTACCCGTAGGTTTCTGGGTCGTTGCCCACGAATCTGTCGTTGGATTATCGAAAATTGAAATTGAATGATAATATTTTTGGCACAAAAAACGGGAAGTTCAAAGGCTGGCGAATCGTCGTTGTTTCAAGTTGATCCCCAACGAGAAAAAGTAGGAATTGTAAAAAATAAGCTTGCAAGCTTACCTTGATTCGTACTTTCTTTTTTCCAGCCCTTATGACCCGGTCTTGTTCATCGTAGTATTCGTCCTCTGCGTATTCGTCGAATTCTGGTTCGTCGTGAACCTCGCCCCTGTTATAGCCTCTTTTGTTGTAAACATATTGATTGTGTCTTCCTGATGTCCCGTAACGTCTCGGCAGTTCAATTTCAATTGTATACGGCTGTTCATCGGATGCGTAGTCGATACCGTTCTCATAACGCGGAGGATACCTTGGGGGTTTATTCAAATTCCATTAAATGCTTTTCATTTCATTCTTACCATTTTATACCTGACAATTTCAATCTGAATATATAAACTCAGTGTCGAGGCAATCAAAGCACGTCATAAAAATGTTACGACGATCATTTTCAAACCGTAAATCTCCATGTCGCCTCTAAAATTGTACGAGCAGCGGGGATGAATTAAAAACAAAAATCAATTTCCGTCGGAGGATCTAAAAGAGGCTTAAATTTGGTAGTCATAAAGATACATCAGCACGTCAAAAAAATTGTCTCTAAAGTGAGAACCAGGATCTTATCAAAGTCTAGGTCAAATTCAACAACTGTAAGCTCGTGTACATTCGCTATCATTTTTTGCCCTAGTGAAATTCAATGGGAAGAAATTATTAATTCGTGAATAAAACCGTAGGAAGGAGAGACTGATTGATCGTCCTAATGACGTGCTTTTGGATACAGAAAAATGTCTTCATTTCTAAGAGACTAAGTAATGATAATCTACTGATGTCTTTTCTTTTTTACTATATTTGGGACTCAAATTTCTGTCTCACCTGTGGTACTCTGGCCTGTGTCGAGGATAGTAACGAGATGGTGGTCTCTTTCGAGGAGGCCGTCGTTTTGGAGGTCTTGGATGCCATCTTGGTCTGTGTACGGATCTTGTACGATAATGCTTGAACGGTCTGATGGACTTGTAGGCTTCTACAATCGGGAGTATTTCTCCCAATACGAGAAAAATGGTCAGGAATACCAGCCAAGTCTGTGAACATGAAAGTATTTTGACACCGCTAATTGTTTCAGACTCACGATGATTGATATCGCGAGAATAATTCTTGGCGACAGAGAGACAGAATGTTCGTGAAATTCATTTGAAAATTTATCACACTCTTAGTATGAGTATTTTCAAAGTGGGTTAACGGTCTGTAGAAGGATTGCGATTCATATGTCAATGCCAGTGAACAACGAGGGTGTAAATTATAAAATTAACCAATTAGTTGCGTGTACGTTTCTCCTTATCCATAATTTTGTTACTTTTTTTTCACGTGCCAAATACTGTCGGTCATAAATCGTAATTACATATAGTGACGCTTGCAGCGAGTTCGAAGTTTTACGTAGAGCGAATGAGGAAAGTATTTTTCTGAATTTGAGTTTAAAAACGACAAGGAAAGAAAATGGAGTAGGGAAATTCGCCGTAGCAGCGTTTGGAATTTTCTGCCAACTACATCTTCATTTGAAACTAATTGTAAGTAGGTCACCGACTATGTTATACGTTTTGCGACCGGCCTTATGTATCCATACTATATTTTCACGCTCACATTCATGTTTTCCACGCTGCTATACCACCAGAACTTCAGTAGTAAAGAATTGAATGATCAATTTAACGTTTACATACATCATCCTCACACGTACAATTCTAAAATATCGTAAAAATATCTCTGGTACATGCATCAACTTCATCCAATTCTATGAACGTTTTTTGACAGGATATTGTGGACCTAGCGCTATAGTGTCAGTTTTTTTATATGGTCATAAGAATGATACTCCGAAGTAGAAGTGGTCCTCGTTACAATATCGTAATGTAAACAGTACCGTAAGGTAGTCGGTGAATCATTAAATACTTACACAAACTTTCATGTCTGATGAATTCAGTGTTGATGACAATTCAGCTCCGTTATGTACCGAGAAACGTGGAACGTCGTCCCTTTCTCATCGTAACTCTCAATGAATAATTACCGGCGTTAGCACTTTTAAAGGACATTTGCATTCCGAATTAACGCAAGTCTGCGAAATTATAAATTAGACAAACTTTGTATCATTTATTCATGAAGTTTCACCAGTTCATGATTGTAGCGATTTGTCTCAAAATCAACAGTTCATAACAAGTATTGATGAAGCAATTATCAATTAAAGATAATTACATTCACGAATCCCACTCAGGACCGATTCCTCTTTTGCTCTTGGACCTCGCTGTTTTTCACCAATCAATTTTCTTGTTTAAATGTAAATCAAGTCACTCAACGAACCGCGCACAATTGCAATTATTTCGATCGGAAATAGTGTCCCCGAGTTTCATAAGCTCTAACAATAAGTAAAACAATCGCGGCACCACCTGGAGGCCGCTGGAGATGATAATGATGGTCCATCGTCTGGAAAGCCTTTCTTTATACCACTCCCCACCTTGCCAGACGGACCCGGCTAGCTCTTTTGATTGTGGACGAACATTATTCTTGGCTCTAATAAGACGGTGCTGTAGACGTAAGTGATGAATACGTTCTGAAGCGTAACTTCGTTCATGCAGCTTTCTACGATCGAAGAAAATGAATCAACCACGTCTTGGCCATGTTAAATCGATACGCGATTGAATTTCTTTCGACATATACGAAGACAGACAATTTCAAGACCAGAAACCATTAGATACGTTCTCGAACCATGTGGAGTTACAGTTGCAGATAACGATCCGTTCCCAGGTCGACTAGTCTATAACAGCTAGCGATAACGTACTACGTGCATAAATGCTCTATAGCAAGTTTCATGATCTAAAGTCTTTGGTAGATCAAAAGATGGATATTTTACGAGCCATTTCGTCCGTTTTTAGTTTTAGTCTTTATGGCAAGAGGTGAGTTGAGCTCGGTGTAAATTTAATTTCCTTCACGTTCGCAAAGCGACCGGTTGCCCAGGAATATTATTAAGCGGCACTGTCGGAGTTTTATTTCAAGGAGTATTGAGGCACTACTTCAGGGTGCATGAACCCAGGATGGAGAGAAGAAAAGACGAGTGGTGGAGCTATGTGAATGCAAAATAGCGGGCTTTAGTGCTGAAATCATTTGCATGGGCAAAATCCATTTTACGAATTGTGCCATTGACCCGACGGTCTGGGACGTGAACGCTCTCAAACTTTTCCAGTTTCGAAACTCTAAAGCTTCCACGTTTCTTCAGGCAGATATTGATACGAACTGATAATGGCGAGGCCGGTAATCGAGTATCGACCGACGTGGCGAACCTTCTTTGTGCTTTTGTGGCTTAGCTTCGTGACTCCCAGGTGGTACCGCCTAGATCCCTATAGCTCTCCGTGCACCAAAATAAACGTATTGTTATGGAAATGAACGGCCTACAACGTTTCTTACGAACCCTACAACATTTTCCGGTCAACCAGTCTACAAACTGGAAGAAAACTCTACCACTGTCTCACTCCTCAAATAATATCGCAAACATTTTCTGGTATTACAGTAGCAGATGATGATCATTTCGATTGGGATTGATGAATTTGATCCTAGATGGGGAAGAAACGTCAACAGCGGGTTGGACTGTTATACAATGATCAAATCATTACAAATAGAAGCAGAAATATATATTTATTATAACAGATCATTCGAATTTTGACTACTTTTTTTATGAAATCAATCTGAAACAATCACTGATGGTTCGTGTTGGTCAAGACTTGTTGTTATTCTTGACATATCCATGGATTATTGTGAAGTATAATACCTAGATGTAAGTCTCCGGCACTTATGGACACCGAAACTCTTTGTATGGCAAAGATCGTTGAACTATACATAGAGGCCACTGTGATAAAATGTTTGGGACACATAACCTTATGATACCGCAGACATTATTATGCTACGGTATGGAAGGGAAGTGGGAAAATGTTAATTTTTCAATATGTATGGAAAATGATTATAACATCCCACGATAACTATACGAAGTACCGAATTTAAGTTTCGTATAAAAAAATGCTGTAGAATTGTTTTTCAAATGTAGTATTTCGTAGCCTAATTTCCATTCACTGTATGCCAAACGAAGTGTTGAATCGATTTTCGCACAGATAGTATATAATTGCTTGCTTCGATTCGATCGAGACTGAAGCAAAGATTGGAGGCGATGTACGATGTGGATCACAAATAAGAGAGTGTCAAGTCCTTGGTGACACTTTGTACCTCTTCTAAGTTGAATAGAGGAGTTAATTAGTGTCTGACATTGTAAACCTTGGGTATGTAAATCGTCACCTTTCCCACAACCGTTGGAGAAACGCTTAGCCGAGATATTCACACAAGAATGTCGTACAGTTATAAAAGAAACGAAGAAAGAACAATCATTACTGGCACGTAATATCGGGACACCTGGCCTTGACGTTTTGTATCTCAGTGAGCAGAAATGGTAAAGCATTCGGACGCAAGACATCTTAAAGATTATTCTGTTTCTCATTTCCAACAAGCTTGACAATATGCTTCGGTTCCGACTGCTCACCATGATCTTGCACTGAGATAAAGTGAGTCAAAGCCAAGTGTCCCGATTTAACGACCCAATTGTGATGTTTTGTAATCTTGAAAATAAAGATACGCTGGTGAACTTTATTCAGTGACAATGACACATTGCCCAGCATTCGTACTCCATTGGTTCTATTGTAGAATTATTGTCAGAGTTTCTCTACCCACCGTAGCCAATGGCTGGGAAGTAATTGAGAGCCTTGCAAACATCCTGACAACCGGACATCCGCAAATTTTTCCGTCGAAGATTACGATAGTGATTTCAGGCTTGTCTGCAAACTACTCCCTCTGCTAAATATGAAACTGTCGATTCTGGGTCAACACTGAATGATATACGTACATGCTTCACGATTTTGGTATTGACTGGAGGATAGAAGCGCTGGCTGCTGGTATACCCTTCATCGGAATCAACCACGTGCGAATTATGTGAAGAAAGTCATCATTCAGACCAATCATCCAGGTCAAGAACTGTGACAAGGCACGTTTGAAAACTTGTTTCCGTGAAATACGACAATTTAATGTTATCATGGGCATTGTTTGCCAGTCTCCTGTCGGAATTGAGCAAAACTGTAGTTTCTTATCACCGACCGTTATTTGCCATCTGGATGAACAGACGTCCTTATCTAAAAGTGCGATATGACGAAGCGATGAGTACGTTGCACCTGCTCATTCGAAACGGGCAAATGTCTTGAAGTGTATAATCATCATTTCGAGATCTAAAGTAAACTAGGACACAGGTAGGTAATCTAAACACTTAACATTAGAGAAAACAACTGGAGTCTATGTCCAAATGTCAAGTTACCAAGTTTCTACGTGGGTTTATGACTACACCACTGACGAGCATTTGCACGGAAAGGATATTCTTCGTTCCGGCCGATCATCCGATCCGTTTCGATTCGCTCCATGTCGCTCGGTTCGCTTTTCAATTGTCGTTATTTATTTTTATTTTTTTCCCCTCAAGTTAACTACTTTCTTCCGTCTCTTAAATTTAACGATTGTAATAATACTCGGGAGACTTTCGTATCCAATAGCATAACCATCCACGGATTAGTGAAATTGAAAGCTTGACGTAAAAAATATGGCACGTTCCGATTTGTCCGCTTCTTTCTTCGTCGTCTTGCTCATCACTTGAAAGATCATAGGATAAAATGATCGGTCATTGGAAATGCATATATTTTTTATTAATGTACAAATTGACGAATGTTTATTCACTCTTCTTCCTATGTCGATTAATTTTGGAATCACTTGATCAAAAATCTAAGTGGCACATTCGGAAAAAAGATAATAACGAACTCAATACTGAAATGGGGATACGCTCATCATCCTCGCGAAGTTTCATAAGATATTAAATTTGGTCCATACCGAGTCTAAGGCTTTTTAGATTCTTGCATTCCCAAGCATTCCGTCCCGATGCGAAGTACTCCTGATAGCAAATTTCTTATTTCTAATTATTTCAATACTAAGAAGTCTCGCGGTCGATACAATCGACCGGTTTCACTTCTAGCCACCAATTATCGGGGTAGTGGTACTTCTGGAGTTCTATACCCTCCCGTGGTACCGGCAGCATGTAGCTTCCGAACTGCTTGCTCGGCAAAGGCGAGATCGCCAATTGGGGTGGAAAGCATTGTAGGCTTGGTGAAAGCTCGCAGTCGGGTGGAAGTACCCTCCGAGTCCATCCGACCCTCCTGGCCATTTGAGCCTGTTGCAAACAGTTTGGAGATAATTTGTCATAATCGTTTTCGTCTGGGTGCCAGGCGCGGGCAACGATTACCTCACCTGAGTGTCCTCCTCAAATACGACTATCTCCACCCTCGGGGCATCTTCCCCGACTTCTTGTTCTTGTACTCGATAAATGCCAGCGGCGTGGAGGTAAGTTGCAGCGAGGCCAGCCTGCCTGAATGCTTTAGAAATTAGAGCATCATCTCTCAGGGTATCTACCAGGCAAAATTCCACTTTTCGAACCCATGGCAAGGCGCGTCCTATACGAGCCTGACCCCATAATCCACCGAAGCATAGAAAGTGAATTACACCAAGTTTCGCTAATACCGAATGTGCCCTAATTGGGACAGAAGATTATTACTTGTTTAGGAACGCCAATAAAAACAGTATAATTACCGAGTTTATGAGGATAAGAACGCAGACTCAAGCTGCACTTATTTACCATTTATTCTACTCGGAAGAGTGGATCCACTATCGTACACACTGTGTACCTAGTGATTTACGACTTTATAACTCTGTCACCGTATTCTTTTGTTTGTGATCACTCAAAACTCGATCAAACTGCAATTCGTGTTAATTTATTCCCTCATGACCCTCAAGAATGCTTCATCTGTAAAAATGAATTTCAGCCGTAGCTTAATTTGAAGGCTCACTCTTAGAATATAGTTTAATTGGAATTTTCAATCACTCAATCCCATTTTTTCATTCATTAGTACTTCGCCACGACGTAACTTCGAAACGATCATTCTCAAAGCAAAATCGTTTCAATTTCATTCTGTTCATTTTTGCAGATGCATAAATCTTGAGGATCACATTCAGACACGGTTTGAACAAGCAATTCACTATCTTTATCGATATAGTGGTATATATTTCGATCCGTCTAGCCATACGTTATCGTCGTCTGAACTCATTCAAAGCAATATATTAAAAACTGTCTTATAAGATTACAATCTACTAGTACTAAGGATATAGATAATCTTAACGATCATGTCCGATGGTATATAATCTATCTTTGTACCTGAAAGCAAGATTATGCAATTTTTCGGTAAACTCTTCCGAAACTCCGCATTGCCTTTCTGGTGGCGCGTGTCGATCAAGGGTAATCCAAAACATTGCAGCTACTATAATAAGAGCGACGAAAGCTCTTACTGGAGTTATACGGAACCTTCGACGAGACCAAGACCCCATATCAGCGATCTTAAACGTGAAAATGATATCGTTAATTAATTTTCAATCCGGTAAGTAACTCTTCATGAAGGTCTAAAAATAGCTCTATAGTGTTCAGGAAGCGATCTGCGCAGGACAGCTCGATATACGCCGAAGCCAATTGAACGTTACTACTGTGTGGCTTTTTCTGCAATCATCAAACCAACAAGCTGATGTAACTCGGTGTATGATGTTACTCAGGACCATTAGAACAGCCGTAGTCCAAAGAAGGGCATACTTCCGTCTCGTCTGCAGTATAAAACGAGGAATCAATGTATACGAAATTCAAGCACAAATTCGTACCACTGATACTTTCACTTCCTACTTTTAGACCATCGGGTTTGTGCAAGATAATTATAGAGCAGATACCTATACGACTCACAATGAACCCGAGACTCGGGTCATGACCCTTCCCGTTGGTCAATCTTCCGTCTTATTTTCCTCGACCATGTTGAAACCTTGAAATTATCAGCCGGACAACGAGGAGCTGGGCGTCGTACTGTTCACCGTCACCATGTGCTAGATATCAACGCACGCGCACTACGTCCGTGGAGCGGACAGGGCCGTAACAAGTGACGGAAAAATGAAGTAACAGCTTCATATGCGACATTATGATTATCCTTCTTGCGGGAAGAATGCAGTGCTTATACGATGTATTTACCAGTTTTTCAGAAACAATACGCAATCGTTGCAGATTCCAGATACTCGTATATAGAGACATAAGTCGCTGAAGATTGAAACGATGAATGGCTGCAGTCGAAATGATAAAAAGCCTAATTCATTTACTGTGAAATTAATTTAGAAATACAATTTATTCAGTTGGATTATTGATACAAATTTGTGTGTTATCGTATGAAATCTCAGTAACATTGGTAATATGATGTAATTTGAACAAATCTGGTACGTTGCACTTGTAATTCTTGAAGCCGATATTCCACTTCGACTGGCATACCAAATCGGTCAAGAGAACCTTTGATCTAAAAAGTTAATCAGCTCAGAGTAGATGCGTATCCATACATGTAATCGTAAGTGTCGAGCCCCATTTTGTTATATGACCATCATAAATCGATTATGACTGAAAATCATTATCGAGAAAGGTTCGACTCACGTGTAAGATAGGTACTGATTAACGGATGTTGGATATGAAACAGGTGAGATCGTTATCATTCCATTATTTATGTGTACAAACTGTCAAGTATACCGCGTGACGTCGTCTTCGATTCGAAAGCCGAATACGTAAAGGCGTGAGCACTCATAATTTCAAGCGTGATCAAATACCGAACAAAAGGTACTTCAAGGTTCGAAACTCATACATTATGTCAAGTTGCTATCAGAAAAAGTCACGTCAGTCTACACACAGACGAATTGTTCTCTATCGTAAATAGGTAGTAATGTTAACGCATTCAGCATCTCAATTCCAAAAGGAATAAGCAATTATCAGACTTGACCAGTTGACATTTTGAGAAATTCACGATTTTTGACTGGACTTGCGCTGTTTTTACTGCAATTTTCGAGGAACTTGTTTGATTTTTCCATGTGACGATGGTCCGACTCAGTATGACCACTGATCAATGGTAAAGTAACATTTTCCATGCGCAAGCCGTATCCAACATGATAATAATGAGTGGGTCAAAGTCACCCTACAGCCGATGGGGTGAAACGTGAAAACTGCATTTAGCCACTTTTGTTGAGTGGGCGGCTTTACCCCAACGTACAAATTTTTTATAACTGTGGGGGGATTCACGTTCCATAAAATTTTATTTGACCCCCATACGGAAATGCCAGTAATTTAATTTTTTTTCCTGGGGGGCGACTTTGCCCCATCTTCCCCTACCAACAGAACAATATTTCTAATTCTTTCTCTTTCATTTAGACCTCATCTTCTTTTATTCTTCATTATGAGTGACATTCTCCTAGTGTGTAGCACTTGTATCCAACGTATTAGTAGCCTATGTGAACTCGGGTTCGATTCCCGGATCGTCTGTTAATCTTCCTCATCAATTCTTTTCAATCATAAATTCACTTCATTTTTTAGCGGTGTCCTTTGTATCTAGATTATTTTATTTCTGAATGGTGAAAGAAGAGGCTCATTCGACGACCTTAGACACCAATAAAGAATAATAAAAGTTCCTTGGAATATCTGACCATTACACCCATGATTATTTTCCCCCAATCACAACCCACGGTCAAGAAAGTCTCTTCATTCGTTGAGCCTCTTCGCAAAAACCGGTTAGTTCCACATGCAGACAATCCATGTAAATAAAAAAGGGGCCGGAGATACACCACATCAATCAAACCTGGAGGTGTAACACCGGTTGACGGCGTCAGGCGCAGCTACAACCCTCGCACGTGGAAAACTCACAGTCTGTATACTTTGTGTGTTTTGGCTTATATGTCGAGGATATGCACAAACTTCTCTTCGTCATATGAAGAAAAGGTGATTGCACGGTGTTTCCTTAAAAAATGACTCACATTTTAAACTCATTGTGGATCATTGCATGGTCAGAATCTGACATTTTCGGGGAAAAACAATTATGACTACTGCAAAATTCGAGACTAATTCCTTCCAGAAAACGCTTCTATTCATTTGTTCGTGAAGTCAGCTTCGGATTTAATTCGAATCGCTTTTAAGAGATTTCGCGTGTCTAATGACAGAACGTCGTAAGCGCCATTATACGACGTTTTGTCGTTTTTAATGGCAAAAGGGCGTATAATTTTTTTTCTTTCGTATTTCGAATAAGAAGGCAAAATACATCCAGAACCGTCGAAATCGAAAAGCCTGTCAACTAATGGCAGAAGGTCGTATGTACTGGCGGATACAACCTTGCAGTGTAGACTAATTGCATAACGTCGTATCCCCTAAAAATATAATTTCCGTTTTTGTTCTGTCGAAAGTATAATAATTGATTGTTTAAGCACCGATCCGTACATGGTCAACTTTCATGAAATCCCGTAAAGAGAAAAAATATATATACGACGTTTTGTCATTACGTCACCGAGCGAAATGACAAAAAGTCGTACAATTTTTTTTTATTCCTCGAATCGCTTTAAAAACACCGGAAACGCGAAGATCTGTAGAAATTTTGAACTTCCGAACGTCCCACCGAAAAGTCGTATGTGCCGCGAATAAATGGAATTTATTTTTCGATCACATATTTTCGACGCTGAGGTGAAAAAATCGGCAAGTTTTACGTAATTCGAAACTTAAGAATTGATATTTGACTAAACTTGGACCGAATCTCGAAAAAAAAACATACGACTTTTGTCATTTCGCTCGGTGACGTAATGACAAAACGTCATATGTAACTTATTTTTTTATTCATTGATTTTTGGTAGATACGACGTTTTGCGCTTACGTTTTTTTCTTGCTAATTTCAATGAATCTATGCGTTTTAGACGTTTCTAATGCGAATGCAACAAAAAAAAAATTTTATACGACGTTTTGCCACCAAAAATGTATTTTTGGCGCTTACGACGTTCTGTCATTAGACACGCGATTTATCTCCGATCGATTGAACGTTTGAATATACCTATGATTAATAACCGGATACGAAGTAAGTCCGTTATCATTCTCATCCATCGTCTACATCTACAGTCTACCAACTGTAGCTAAATGTGGGGATGAGCCGTTGTTATTCAAGTTGTAAGCTATCAATCAATCAAACGAAGATTATTCGGCGTTGTTGAAGTAATCGATCGGAAAACTATTTCAAATGAGCGATATTGGAGTACATCGAACAAAATTACAGTAGTACCATTAATTAATATTTTACTCGAAGATGGGGATAAGGTGAATTACCTTATCCCCATCTTCGAGTAAAATATTAATTCAAATAAGGTAATTCACCTTATCCCCATCTTCGAGTAAAATATTAATTCATGGTACTACTGTAAGCCGGCAACTCAGAAGGCAAGACCAGTGGACACCTAATCAAGACCGATTCATTTATTAGTTGGTGATCGATAAGTATACCTACAGCAACGAAACTCTACTTCGAGGTTGATGGATACGTACGGTTTCTTGAAATTCAGGAATTCTTCATCAGCATGTGTACCTCGAGATACGGTGAGAAAGCCAGCGAATTGTTTTTTACGGCTGTTCAGGTCATGCCAAACACTAATGCTGTATCCGCCCTACACATCTAGCACCTCAAATTGAAAGGAATGATCGAATATTATATTGACACCACATCGACGATGAAGTTGTATTTTTTACCTATTTGAATTGACCGACCCTTGAAGTCGATATAAAGTATAGAAATATAAGTATAGAAATTCATCAAACTCAAAACTGGAAGTATTCGTGTTTTATGTCAGAAGAATTCTGCGTTTAATTGGAAGCACAGGCAGCATTCATTGGATGCGCGATATTTCATAATCGACAATTAATCAAGAATCCCTAACAATGTTCACATAGTGAAGTGTCGTTGAATTATCCTTGCAATTTTTATCCACTTAATGAAATCACATTCTATGTGCGAGGTAATCTTGCTATTCATCAATCACGGATGCGAAATTCCGCTAAAGATCATGAACGTATAAAACACCATATTGACCGTTACTGCTCATCCGGCACAAGACGTACATGCAGGAGACGTTCAAAACGCACGACTGACGTCTCAGGACATTCGGACGTGTTGAGAACCGAACTTTTCCTGGTGCAGTTGGGCGTGAGCAGTCATTATCACAGGTATACGAATTGTGATAAGCTAGATAGCGATTTGTTATTCGAATTTTGACATTATCTTTGTCATGTATTATAAAGAAGTACGCGAATCACGTGATACATCAAATGGTATTTTAATGTGTATGAATTACGTCGACTTAATCAAGTATCACACTATCGCGCTAATCTTGGATACCTATAGGTATAAAACGAAGCAAACTGAAGGAATAACTTAGAAGAAACTCTCAGCTCCAAGTCCGCGGACATTCTATACGCGAACGATGATCGTACCCGTCATCTTCATTGCACTGGTGATTGCATCGTCAAATGCTTCGCCAACTCGCAGCGGTAAGTGGTTCACATTTCCAGTATCTGTTATAAAAAGAAAGCGCAAATTATCGCTCCGAAATAGAACAGCGTTTGCTTGACAAGCTGATTGAGGCTGCCAATGTACCAGCCTTCAAAATTCCACGAGAAAATTCGTGGTCAGAGACCCAGAAGACCATCGGATACCCATCGAAATCGGAACATTTTCAGAATTCGTCATCAGCATATTGGATTTCCTATTTCGAATCTTGAACATCTGACTTCAGATTTGTGATCAGCGACTCAAAGAACGTTTTTTTCCATCTCATATTTTAGAATTTTGTTATTTAAATAATCCGAAAACCACTGAACCGATCAAAATGAAAATCTAGTTAGTTCTGAGTTCCCAAAAGCAGCGTTAATTTGATCCATTTTGATTTGATCCAAATCCAGTAAAAACTCAACTTTGCAAAAACTTCCCATTCCTTCTGATAACAGAGAAGCTGGAAGTTAAAGAATACGAGGATTGTGACAAAAAATTGTACATCAACCATCTTTTACAGGGGGATGCAGCGTGTCCCTGAACGGAGACCTCAACGACCCACAGCCGTTGGTGCTGGTCGCGAAAGGGCAGGATGTGAGATACGTACTTCCCATCGACACCACGGGAAACCTCGCATTCGCATCGGGTGAGGAATTCCGGTTGGTATGTACAGGAACAAACAACTACTTGCTGGGTGTAGGCGACAACGACATCACAGACATCGCAGCCTACTGCGTCAGCGACAAGACCTTCCTCGTAAACTCGGTGGAGTACGAATTCGGAGAGCTGGTGTGCAAGTCCCTGCCCTCCAGCGTAGTCAGGACGACGGGGGACAAGTGTCTCCGGGAATACACCCAGGTTGAAATCGGGTTCGATCTCGGTGACGAGTTCCTGAGGACAATCGAAATATGCAGAGACGAGGAAACCTACCACACTTACTACACCAGGTTCAACCTCACCAAAGAGATCGGAGGGTACCAGCGCAGCTACCCGAGACCCTCGTGGTCCCAGGACCAGTTTTGGGGAGACTACTTTCCGAACACTCAGTACACCAGGTCAGTCCAGAGAGCGACGGTCTCTACCATTCTGAACTCGACTGAGCTCGGCGCTGAGTACATCAGCAGCACCACTAGCTACTATTTTGCGAGGGGCCACCTCACCGCGAAGACAGATTTCGTCTACGGATCGGCACATTACTCGACCTTTTGGTACATAAACGGCGTTCCACAGTGGCAGACCTTCAACGGAGCTAACTGGATGTGCTTGGAAGCGAGTGTGAGGAGTTACGCGAGTTCGTCGCAGCTGGATCTTGACGTTTATACCGGTACTCATGGAATAACGACGCTCCGTGACGTTAACGGGGTCGAACAACCGTTGTACTTCTACGTGTCTGGAGAGGTCAAGACTTTGCCGATACCCTTATTCTTCTGGAAGATCGTCTATGACCCCACTTCCCAGACGGGAACTGCTTTCATTGGCATCAACAATCCGTACATAACAGAATTGACGGATGATTACTTCATCTGCGAAGACATCAGCAGCGAAATTTCATGGCTCACGTGGACTCCAGATAGTATTTCGAAGGGAATTTCCTACGCTTGCGACATCGATGATTTACGGAAGACGATTCCAACCCTGCCTGAGCTTAACGTCGTCGGAATATTGGTGTAATTTCACTCGAAGAAATAATTTTTCGTTTGTAGTTATGCTGATTTTTGTCAGATTCTAATCGCTTTTCAATTATCGCAAGCAAAATAAAATTAGCCTGCAATACTATCATTACTTCATTTTGTCAATTCTTGAAGACGATAATTTAATTACTCGATTACTTGGAGAGCTGAAAGTTGAAACATGAGTCCCGAATTTTCCCGTCTCTTCCTGTAGCTGTGAAGGTAAAAAGTCGAATGGGCTATTCGGCGTGAAGCGGATCAGTCACCTCTCAGATATTTTTTTAATTTTACCTGTCGATTGTGTAGGGGGAGTTAGATTTTTATGCCGAAGCGCGATTTTGATAATGCAAAATTTGATTTTTTATTTGCAATAACAAATTAGAGCACCTTTTTTTTCAAAAATTCATAACTCCGCCAAAGATGAAGTTACATTCAATTTTTTTTTTTTGACTCACGCGGAAAGCTTCATAGAATTTAAAAAAAAATACAAATAAAAAAAAACAATTGTTATCAATTGTTTATTTAACAATTAATTTTTCAAAGATTTTTAAAATACTGAGCAACACGACTAAAAAATGCATGTAGGAACTGCTGTAAATCGTAGCTGTAAACTGCGGTTTAATCACTTTCAGTGTTTTGCGCGTGATTCTTTGGAATACATAACTGATAACAAACAGGATATGGAACAAAGTTGTGGAATAATGTATTATCGTGGCGATCGGTTGCCACGTCCACTTGTACATTTTATTTTTATGGAAAGTGACCCAAGATTCTGAGGTATGGATTTCCACCAAAAATATGGTTTTGGTGCTCCACCAAAACCATAGCGGGATCGCCGGCCCTCTCTGTATATTCTCATATTGAAACAAGAAGCTGGTCTGGCCCACCGCTGAATAAATACACGATGCAATCTTCCCCGATTATTATTTACGAATGAAAAATATACTATTGGCCATCAAATATGCGGCTGGAAAAATCAATTCGTCGTCGAAATTCGATGAATTGTATATCGTGTAACAATTAATGGACGACATCTTTGAAACGTCTCTTTTCGTGCCGTCAAGTGCCGTTTAATGCCTGTGCCGTAAAAAATATTTATTGATGAAAAGGCATTAAAAGTCACTTCGACGCCACGTGAGATGCACATAAAAGTGCATATAGGAACTGCTGTAAGAGTGTTTTGCGCGGAATTCTTTGGAATACATAACTGATAACAAACAGGATATGGAACAAAGTTGTGGGATAATGTATTGTCGTGGCGATCGGTTGCCACGTCCACTTGTACATTTTATTTTTATGGAGAGTGAGCCAAGATTCTTAATTCTGAGGTATGGAGTACTCCACCAAAACCATAGGGGGGTCGCCGGCCCTGTCTGTATATTCTCATATTGAAACAAGAAGCTGGTCTGGCCCGCCGCTGAATAAATACACGATGCAATCTGCCCCGATTATTATTTACGAATGAAAAATATATTATTGGCCATCGAATATGCGGCTGGGAAAATTCTGTGCCTTTGGGATATTTTCGCCGTCGAGATCCGATGAATTGTATATCGTGTAACAATTAATGGACGAAACTTTTGGATTGAGACGAGTACGAAGCTTGTCAGCAATCACACGAGTGGCAAATCAACAATCGTCCCTAGTCACACGCCACATTTTTTGTCAATCTAAAAAAACCATGACACTTGGAAGTTGAACCCGGTTGGAGTTTTTCACTCCCAGAGAAAGGTAATTTCAGACCAGATTTGGTATGACGCGCCAAAAATAATAAAATATTTGTCCAGAATGCTATGGCGCGTCAGAAAAAGGTCATTTCAGTACGCTATACCAGCACCGGGCAGAAATTCCCTCCCTCTGGACGAGTGATACCATTTTTGCACTCCGAAATGAGGAAATCTCTGTCCAGAAATGATATAGCCCGCTCAAAAGTGTAAAATTTCTACCTCGAAGAGGTAATTCCGGCTCCGAGAGGGCAACGCCAGCAATTTCGATCATTGATCAATGACGTGAAAATAAATTTATTCGGTAGCTTTCGTCCCGCTAAACTACTAGGCGATTCCCCTTTTCATGTGAGTGTTATAAGAACATTCATTTCGACGAGACTCGTGCACAATTATACATCTTCGAAATGTGATCATTCAAATAGAATTAATTGAACATTGGTTACATCGGGTATCCGAAGAAGGACCCAAAATTCACTTGATTGAAAATTGATTTGAATAAGGATTCAAATCGAGATTCAAATCTGAAGTTATCGATTCACTCAAAGTTCTACCAACGAACTTATCTCGCTTTTGTACTTGTTTTATACCTACAATAAACCAGAGTCTATTTCGTGATCATAAACGCATCGGGTCGTGCAAATCGTGCCCAACAACCGGATGCTCACCACAGCTATGGTTATCCACTACGTGATAACGGCTGTTTGTCGTGCGATTTCGAACCTCCTGATTGGTCTACGAGCAGTTATCATTGACCATGATAGATTCCAAACTCCCCCGCGCATCCACACACTTTTTGTCTAAAAGCTGCTCCATTTTGGTGCCTTCATCACTCGACTGAATCAACGCAAACTAGTTGCCTCTTAACGCTATATTTTCTTCATCGGTCTACTTGATATAATCGACAAACTTCAACTATGAAAATAGTCATTTTCCTTGCTGCGGTATCCGCTGCGAATATTTTCGTGGGTGTTGAGGGTGCCATTCAAATTTTAGGTCGTATCAAAGTGGGGCGTTTTGGAGGACTCGAAGTATGGGTCCTCTCTATTCCCGGTATGGAGAGTTTCGCGTTTCGTGGAAACCAAAACAAGACAATTACAGGTATTAAGACATACAAATGATTTAACTGGCCATTGCGCTCGTCACTTTCCGACGAAATTTTAAGTAACGAAATGTCTCTGATCCAGTTGGCGAACCTGGGAGTATCGGAGGAAACGGAGACAAACAAAAAGGCGGTGATTTTATTTACACGAAACGCTTCGCTAACCTGAAGCCAGGAGTCACAATTTCCTACTGGATAAATGTTCGAGTCAGCGGGAAGGATTATAAGCTAAGTCCCCAAAATTTCACTGTGCCCCCTAGCGGATCCGACACCTGGTTTGTTCAGTATTTTTCTGGTGCGGGTTCGTTGTAGGTGTAAATTTAGTGGGAATTCGGTAATTTACCGAAAAAGTACTGAATTCACACCAAAACTACACCGTGTATTTGCGCATTTTTTACACCCAAGTATACACCCAAGTTAACACTGAAATTCACACCAAAAATAAACCCGACCTACACCGCAATTACACTGAAGCGAAAAAAAAAACAGGAATCCCGGAGCCTACACCGAATGTACACCGAATGTACGCTAAGGCATACGATCTTTGAGATTATACCAGATGAATACCAAAGTGACACAGAATTCAGGCCAAAGAATAAAGATTTACAAGCTGAAAGTTGCACGCGTACGCTGTATACCACGGTAAAGTTCGCATATTCTCAAGTGAGTGAGCGCGGCGCAGCTGTAGGTAAGGCGCGTCGCTGGCACGCTGGCGGCCCGTGTTCAAATCCGTATGATGTATGCATTTTTTTTTTTTTTTCATTTGCCTTATGAGAAAATTCCAATAATTATGTTTATGCTAATTCTTGAAATTCTGTGCAACAATTTATAAATTTAATAGAAAAAAATTATGGTGTAGTTGCGGTGTAATTGGAGTGTGAATTTGATTGTGAGTATAAAAATTTCTGGTGTATTTCTGGTGTAAACATGGGTGTAAATAATTCACAAATACACGGTGAAATTCTGATGTAATTTAGGTGTAATCGGATCAGTAGGCACCACAAGAGGTGAATTGGGAAATCCTGAGGATTGAGCCTGTGAAAATTTGTTATTCCTTCCATTATAAGTTTAGAAAAATTGTACGTAATACGAATTTTATTATTCTCTAGTTACGTCGGGCTAGGCTTTTTCCATAAAAGAATAAAATATATATGCTTGTAAAATGTATACACTGTGATTAGAACCTCAGAACTGTTTCACATATCCTACAATATTTACGATCATATAAAGTTGACGTCGTTGACGAAGAACAAGCTCCACGTACTCCTGAAACAAAACAGAGAACAGTGGAAGTCCAATTGAATTTTCATCTTGTTCTTGTGTTGAAATGGTGAGTGATGAAACGAACACTCAAGGTTCCAGTAGATTTTCTTGGACACTTCTCCGATCGGATTCTTTTCGGTCTGTAAAAAAACTGGATGTTCACGAGCAGGGCCGGCGACTTGTAATTTTTCGGCGATTTTTCTTTGCGTTTCACGAGTTTTTATAACTACTTGGAAATATCATGAAAAATAAAAAAATAAAAAAATGTCGCTTACGTCCTTCTGCTTTTAACTACCAATATTTTTTATCGAATTGTTTTAAATGGTCGTTCTTTCAATTCATCTTTGCGTTTTACGAGTTTTTACAACTGTTTGGAAAAATCATTAAAAATCATGAAAAAAAAACTACGTTTTGCCTTTACGTTGTCTTTTAATTTTCCTTGAAAATTGTAATGCAAGAACGACGTATTCGCCAAACTTACGACCTTTTGCACTTACGTTTTTCGATCTCGTACAAAAAACTTCTCTGGGCTGACAATGAGCATATCGACCGAATCAACGGGAGCGACAAAGCTAAACTGTCTCGCCTCCGTAACCTATTCCAATCATCGTATCTAAACAACTGAATGAAAATCATGCTGTACAAAGCCATTATTCGACCTACCCTTCTTTACGCATGCCCCATCTGGCACAATGCAGCAAATTACCACCTCAATAAACTCCAATCAATCACTCAAAACAAATGCCTCAGATTGACTATATTTATATACAAGCACGCCCATTGATTCCTCGGCCCTGAGAATGCGCGAACAAGTTAACATACCGATTATCCCAGACTCGATCAAACAGCTTACCGTTAACTTTAACAACTCCGTGAAGCAACATGAAAATATCCAACTCCGCAAGACAAATCCGTTCACCCGTTCAAAATGGGCGAAATCTACAAATAAGAGATTTCTACGAGGAATTAACCCAGGATAAAATCAAACGGGATAAAATTCGTGGTAATAATCCATCTTCAGGTTGCAGAGATCTGTAATAATTCTTCGTACTCCTATTTTATCCGAAGCCGCATGTTATTTCATCTCCTTTGTCGATACAATAGAACTGCACACTTACTCGCGGTCGATGGAGCTCAGTAAATATGTTCTCATCGGTAAAACTGGGAACCTCATACGATACTTTCATTATCATGAAGGAGCAGCTTTGGACGATAAAGCCACATGACTGACGGGTTTTCTGTGTTACCACCATCGTGTCTGTTGCGTCTGGCTTCCTTTTGGGTGAAAGAAAGCCCTTTTTCCTCCTTCAGGATATTCATTATTTATTCACCTAAACAATCAAAGACTGGTATTTGTCCTCACAAGTCATGCTCATATGAGAGTATTTTCTTCTAGGAAACGTTGATGTCTATTTGTTCTTCCAATTCGAATTTCAAAATTTCAATCCGAGTTGCCTCTGACGAATGAATCATCGAGCATAATTTGTCCACGTTCAAGACAAGACGTCGTAAATATATTACAAGAGCGCAACGGGGTTGAGGAGTTTTTCGATTTCCCTCCACTTGGTAAAACTTGAGTAACCGCATCCGCAAATTCGTCAACACAACCCTTCGGTTTAAAAATAAGTCGTAACTCGTACATAACCCTAGACGAAGATGTTCGGAGGGGGTGGGTATTGCTGGTATTGGCATTTGTGCTCATTAGGGTAATTGAGAGGGCTCAGGCGGTAACTCATTCAGCGGGGTGTCTCCGCTTCTCAGAGCTCCAAGAAAAACTAAATAGCCCGCGGAAGGGAAGTTGGCGCATTTGGTCGAGAACACGTCTCCGTGATGGAAGGGTGTTTCGAAGAGCGTTCGCCACGAACTTCGGAAGAAAAAGGTCTGCCCTAATCAAGCCGTTCTGAATAAACATTCAAGTTTTTTTCTGGATCAATTTCTCGAGAGGATACGAGTAATTGTCGGAGCATTGAAGAGACCAGCGCTCGCAAAATTACTTCAATCGCGAGTTAAAGAGGTCTGTGAACGGATACGTGTGAAAAAGTGAGACCTTCCGCGCCATAATTCAACCGGCGTTGACAAGAAAGTCGAGAGTTACTCGAGTTTCAACGCTTTTCAAGATTCCGGAATTATCCACCCAAAGTTCTTTGAGGGCTGTTTCCAATTCCAGCTCGGCGATGAACCACAGAGTCTACAAATAGAACTTTCCACACGCTATCACTCAATGCTCGCGACGATTTTCGTAACTGATTGACACGTCTGTCATCCGAACGTGCGATTCCCGAGAGTCACAATAAAATTTCAACGCGTACAGAGATCGCAGGCTTTCAGATTATAAAATGGAGCATTGCGCTCGAATTGTTCGTATTTGCTCACAGAACAAGTGGAAAAGATTTCTCGATAATTGATCGCCAGCTGCTTCGTCCTGGTCTATGCCGGCTCATAGGTACGGACCGCTTGTCTGTGTAAGATTCCAGTTGGATGATTAAAATTTTCCGAGTAATTGCAGGTTTTCTCTAATAGCATAATAAATTATTTTTCCACGCAGTAATGAACCGCAGCAATTTCGCAACTCGGTCTTTGAATATGCCGCGGACTCAGTCCTCACAGTGATAGAAAGCTTTATAATTGTCGCTAAATAATGCAGCTGGGTCACCGAGATATACCTCAGTGAGATCGTATTGGATCGAGGATCTACGACTGGTTCATGTGACAGGAGTGGACACACATAGCCCGGAGACACAAAGCCGTTTTGTTCTTCGAGCTGATTAGACAAAGCCGCTCAGAGACTCGGTTATACCAATAGAATCTAACTGTCTGTAGATATACCTCGTCCTTGAATCCTGCCACGGACACGGGTTCGTCGACATTAATCATCACAGCGTCTCGAAGCTCACGTTATTGATCTATGCATCTGCTCCGACTCTCGACGCCGGCAATTATTTATCCACACATGTATCTCGGTTCACCGATGGAAAAAAACTTTCATATTATCAGCCATTGACACTGCGGATATCTGGCTGTCAAGATGGAAGAAGAGACGAAACGCAACGCCTGCAGAGTTTCGAGTCCTAAATGACGTTGTTCTTGATCCCAAAACTGATCGTTGCGGTCATAAAAACCCGCCTGGTTCTAATGTGAAGTAGATGAAGAATTTCCCAGCTCACTACATGGGGTCCTCGACGTCTTACGCCACCGAATTTTCCGATCCTGTACGTAGGAGTTTTGAGACTAGGACCACGGGCTTCCGTCATTTTATGACCTATAAAACCTGTAACTTTTGAGTCTTTGAAGCATTGTTCGTCGTGGCGACGGTACCGATTCGTGCATTGTCACCGTGGCGCCCGGAACGAACATAAATTCGCTTCAAAAGCTCTTCGACCCTTAGATTCTGCCGAAATATGTCTTAACGATCTTCGAAGAGCTCCGGCTAATTTTCACGGTGAAAAAAGTGTGGTATGAACGCAACGGCGTATCTCGGCGATGTTCCTGAATCGATATGATACAGTATTCGGCGTTTGTTACATCGATAGATGGGCATAAAACCAAACGAGCTCGTCTGCTATTATTTTACGAGTTTATTTCGTCCTCTTGGTCGATTGGGAGAAAGATTTATTCGCTATTTGCGAAGGAAAACGACACGCAACCACGCAGAGCGAGGTCCTTGTCGTATTTCAATATACGTGTATTATCTTACCATTTCTTTTGTTGGTTAATTCTACTCAAAACTTTCGGCATAGTATCTCGTCTCGCCTCGCGTAACCGAGATGACTGCTAATAAATCCCGATGATCAACGAAACGCGATTAATATACCTGCGACCGATCGACCGAGAGACCGACAGGCCGCAATAGCTCCGCGAATATACCTACGGTCTGAGAAAAACGTTAAGATTGATCGCGCAGAGTGAAGGGAGGCAGATTAGTGGTGGTTTATCAGGCAACAGGCATCTTACGGTTCCGCTGGTAGCGTCCCGCGTCCGGGACTTTTGGTATAGCTCAAACTTCTGGCAGCAAGGATCGAGCTCGAAGCTTCGTTGGTGACGGACCGGTGGCGAGCGCGCGACGTGAATTTCAATGCGGTACGGCCAGCACCCGAGTGTGTTCACCGGATTCCAATGGGGGGTAAAAACCCCCGGCGCATGTTCATCCGGAGGACCCACAAAGGACCCACAAAGGACCCGCCATTTCGCAATTTTCAAACCCGCACAAGAGAGCCGCCATAGCCGAGCGTCCTCCACCCGTCGGAATTGCTCCGGGATGACAACGGTTTGTTTAATTCCTCTAAATCGCATTTACCGATGTAGAGACGGAGCAGCTTCGCTCTTCTTAAACGGAGGGTCCCCGATACCGTGACGTGATCGACAATACGTACACCCACGGCTCCAATTACGAGTAGATCCCATTGCAAAAACTGACCCACGACTGCGGTTGCTTGAATACGATCGTAACTTACGGGGTGGATACGCTTCGAACAACAAACGTTCTGCATCCGGGGCAATAAAATTCACTTGGGGTTTCGAGTGGAGGGTTGAGCGGGCCCGAATCCGCCGACGTACACGGTCAGCGAAGAACTCAGAACTGAGGATGATCGGCCTGGTCAGAATCCGGAGCGTCCGCAATTAGTTCCGGTCTGGCGTATCGCGTGTATTCGAATAATTAGTTAACGCAATTAACGATTAGTATGCCTCGGACGATAAAACTGATTCTTATAACGCGGCATGCGCGTCTGTTCGTCTCTCAGTATTCCTTTTATCCTGCCGAAACGCGGTCGCAAAGCGACTTACTCACCGTGTTTTCCGATCGACGCGAATTCCTCGTTTGAATTCTACAGTGCGCGCGGCTGATATGGAAAGTAACAAATGGGCCTCGATATCTGGACAAGTTAGTCGTAATCCCAAACAGCCCAAGACCCGAGAATTATATTAAATGCTCTCTTCCGGTTCTCTGGGCGGATAACAGCGTCTGTGAATTCAAATTGGTCAGCGAATTTGGCTCCGTCTGGCATTAGACGCACTTGACCGCAGCTCAAGCCAGAATTGAGGGCTGCACTTAAGCGTGCCTGGATATTAGAGCTCGGCTAAGAATGTCGGGGGCGCAGTCCACCACCGTTTATGTTACCTTCAACATCCGAGTCGCATGCTTCTTTTACCTCATGCTTTACATAAACTTCTCGTAGAAACTCAGAGCTTTCAACTCAAGCGACGATTTTTAGCCCCGGAGACGAACAGCTGCCGCGTTACGGATACGCCGATATCGACATCCTCTAAGATCCAAGTTGCACCATCGCCCTAATCTGTTTTTTTATGGAACTTGCTTCCACGCCCTAAAATCTACACCTGGACACGACGCGGTCCCGTAGCTGAAGATAAATTACCACTCCAGGTTACATTACCACACTCACACGGGACCGTGGAAGCTTTTCAAGAATAGAATATAAAACGTTTATTATGCCGTAACCTGGATGGTCGTAAGGCAAAAGCAGAGTTCATCGATGACAAAATAATGAAAAGAAAAAGTAGGTACATAAGTCGAACAGATAGCAAACAGTAGATACTCGTAAACTAAATGAAACAAGGAGAATACAAAAAGTATGAATCAGAAGATCAGAAGATAGGTGCGCAGTAACAAAAGAGTCGTCAAGGGAACCACCGGTTGGTGGCGAAGGCGATAGAACAAATTAGAGAAAAAGAGAAAACTTAACATGTACCTAGAACTGAAATCTCAAGTTTATACTATTACTACTACTAATATGAGGATACTTTGAGAGTGAAAATAGAATTAACAAGAATATTTGCACGAACAAGAAATCATTGGGGGGATAGAACTTCCAGTGTGACGTCTTTGATTAATTTTTGAGGGGTCTGGCCACCCTGGCCGCTCCGAAAATGGGTATAATTTTTAAAAATTCATAAACTCGAAAGTATAGAACGAAATATTTCTATTTTTTAACACAAAACAAGAAACGGCTTTAAGAATGCCTAAAATAAATTTGAGTAAAAAATATTCAAAAATGGCGGGGCTGCAGAAATTTTTGCGGATTATCTCGAAACTACATTTTTAGACCTGGCAGCTTGTAAATCTCGTAAACTATCGGTCCGATTGCGATGAAATTTTTACACAATACTTATTTCGATACAATAATATCTAAAATTTAGCGTAGGATTTTTACGATTACTTAATTCGTTTTTTGTTTTATTAATTTTTTTCCCTATGAAATATTTGGTGAAAAATACAACTTTTCCTTCTTCGGCTCACCATAATTTCCCTAATGGTCGGAAAAGAAGCCGCTACGCTACATTTTAGGTAATGTATCTAAAAGTATTGTGTAAAAATTTCATCGCAATCGGACCGATAGTTCACCAGATTTACAAGCTTCCAGGTCTAAAAATGTAGTTTCGAGATAATCCGCGAAAATTTCTGCAGCGCCGCCATTTTTGAATATTTTTTACTCAAATTTATTTCAGGCATTCCTAAAGCCGTTTCTTACCTTGCGTTGAAAAATAAACATATTTCGTTCTATGCTTTCGAGTTCATGAATTTTTAAAAAGTATACTCATTTTCGGAGCGGCCAGGGTGGCCAGACCCCTTAAACCGTCTCCAATCTAGTAGCTGGGATCGATTGTCGCTTTACACATCTGTAGCGCATGAACGTACGAGTATTCCGTGCAAGAACCGATCCTGGCCAAATATCTCGAATAGGGAAAGTTGCGTTGCAACTTCGCGAGGCTGCCGAGTATTTTTATTGGTTTATTTTTTGTTAGTTCCGAAGCCCGTGCAGATACGGAGTAGGTACCCGATTGTGCACCCTGAGCCCATCTCTCACTCGAGACACCTAAGTAAATCAATTACCAACCTGCCTTATATCGTATCGTCAGAAATTCATCAGAATCTTCCCGACGCCTTTAAAGTTTCGCACCGTTTCGGTGTAAAGAAGATACAGTTCGTCTTTGAGACAGAAATTGGCATCTCACGGACGAACGCCTCTCGTGAATTTTTATTCGCCATTTTACTAGGGGCGAAATAGCCCCGAGCCTCCGCCATGACCATGGCTCAGCTAGAGCGGGAACACGGTTTAATATCCGCTTATGACGGCTATGTTTCACTGTCCCTCTGTCCCTCTGTCCCTTCGCCCCACCGCCCTTCCCACTTTCCACCCCATCAACCCCCATAGTGCGTTTAATTTACGTGTTTTCGCGAGTTATTCGCCCCCGCTGCACCACCCCCGTTGGGGGGTTGCCATGGCTACGGTGAACGTCGAGACGCCCAATTGCGGGGGCGTCGTCGACGTCGCTGCGTCAGAGAGAGGAAGACAATAATAATTGACGAAAGAAGACGGGGAGACGTCGAGCGAAATGAAGCATTTCGTATGAACATTAACGACGTTTGATGGTACGAATTAGGCTGACAATAGTTATTTTCAGACCGAGTGAGCGGGCGGAAAACAGGATTTTGCGCCCTAGGGCAGGAAAAAGTCTCTTTCGCCCGCTTCTAGCGGGCGGAAACAGACGTTTCCGCCCGAGGGCGAAAAGATCTGTTTTTCGCCCGCTCAAGAGGTATGAAAAGTGGCATTTTGCGACCGGGTGTGAGAAAAGTGGCATTTTGCGACCGGGTGTGAGAAAACAGAGTTTTTGTTGCTTATACTCCGCAATCTATGCTTGAGTGTATCGAAAGGTGAACTCAAATGTTTGAAATGATTCTCTAATTTCTAGAATCTCGCGGATCAATTGTGACGAATTCGAGTTCCGTTGCTTCGAGAATTCCGTTCTTAAGTTAGTGAAAAATAAAGAAACCGACGTTTGGTAGGCCACAAAGAAGACAAATATACTCGAAGCTTTTACATCGACGCGTTGTCTTGTAGTCGTGCATGTGTACGTGGGTACCTACAACAGAGAGCTGAGCTGCCGCGGTGTCGCGGAATAAAGAAAACTTTTGCTTTTGGCACAAGAGTGAACAGATGTTTCGATCCGCGAAACTTCGCACTCGCAATGTTCTGTTATTTATAAACATCTTTCGCCATGGCTCCTGGCAATTGACCAAATCGTTTCCCTTCCAAGGCATCCACCATCCCCGCGCCGACACCGTTGTCACATTTAATAATTGAACTTGTTCGACAAGCAAAAAGAAAAACAACAATCCAATTCAACCCATCAATGAAATACATACGCCGCAACACAAATCCCAAAACAAATTATCAAGCGAAACATTCATCAATTTCAATTCTATTACATCATTCGATGATCAATATCGAACAATTAGTGATCGTCAGTTCTTCCAATTCGATCAAAACCCCTGCTTTTCTGCTTTGCTTCTTGACTGATGCATGATTGATTGATTGTATTTCCATCCTTCTATTAATTCTGTATGCAACTCTGTTCAGCATTGCTGTGGACACAGAGGAAATAAATGAAACGAGACGAAAAGCTCGATGATCAATAACCGCATAATTGGTCGGTAGATGGAATGCGGGTTGTAAGCTCGAGTGATCAAAGGCCTTAAATAAAGGTTCGAGTGACGGCAGAGGTTGCACCTTGACTCTAGCATCAATGGTGTCCCCGTAAAGTTGGCAAGCTCGCGGTTGCGCTCGGTGCATACCATTCCGGTACCAAAGTGGTACAAACAGAAGTGTCCGATCGGAAGGTACGCCGAAGATACGCGGCGAATGCAGCTCGAAGTAACTGGAGCACTGCGAATAAGAGGGTGAAGGTGGCCGCGAGAGCAGTGCGTAAGACCAGGTCGCGGCCCGCCAGGTAGTCCGGCTATGCGACGCTCGGATTCCGACGCCTAGCAGCGTCAGCTTCGGGATTCTTCTCGCTCATTGCACGCGCCGTACCAGCGACTGCCGACGCCGATGCCGATGCCGATGGTCGGCAATATCCGATCGTGATCTCAACCTAGGCGAAGTCAGCGGGTCCGGGTCCAGGTCGAGAACGGTAAATAATTCCCCGAGGATTCAGCGTAGGGGCGAAGAAACCCCGGCTGTTGCGGTCTTTATGGCTGCTATATAATATATCTCCCGAAGTTCAGACGAATAATTGGGTGGTGACAACGCGCGGCATCGATTCGGTCGCACCGGATAAACCGATGCGGTTGCAGCACCGCAGGTTCGCGGTACTCGTTCGCTATCGACGGACGACTACGGACTATGAATAGTTGGACTCCGACTATTTGGCTCCGAAGCTGAAACGCGAGCGATTTAAACCTCGTCAGATATTCGTGTGTCGACATTATTTTGAACAGAATAAAACGCGTGCTCTGGTCTTGCTAATCTCAGTTATGCTCGGGGATGATTTATCGTTCCGGATGATAAATTTGTTATTTACGAGCCGAGAGAGACGGAACGGAAGCCGCATCGTCAATTGAATCGATCCTGTTGCCGATTTTATCTGACTCAATCGGCAAGTGATCGTATGCAAATCCGCGTGAACTAACTCGGTTCGGGTATCGGCTCGTCGGTCGTCCGTTGGTAGGGTAGTGGCGGGAAGTCGAGCCTCGCGCCTCCTCTTCTGCCAGATAAAATCTAAATTCTCAACCTGTCCGCAAGCCACGTTGTAAACCGCGGACTCAATGCCGTTTATCCACGCGGTGCATCTCAATTCTCAATTCTCAATCCCGCGATTCTTAAATCCTCGCGCGGTAATGGCAGGATAATATAGCTGCCACATCTTATCCTCGAACGAATATACAACCTGTGGGTTGTACCTGCGGTAGTTGGAACTCTGCAGGCTTTATGAACGACGTTTCGGAAGATAAGTCCAGGAATTAGTTTCCCCGCAGGCTTCTAGGGGGTCGTCGGAATCCGAAGCGGCAGCAGTCGAGTCCGAACGTCATAAAACAATCGGGATTATTCGCCTCGGACAAATGGCACCGTTTTGTATACAGTACCAACGTAGTGTCGGTCGAGTATCCTTTTTGAATTTGATAGGGAAAAAAATGCCGTCCCGTAGTGCAGCGAATACGTTCAACGGTCAGACCTCCGGAATGAAGGAAGTGCCGTGTCCAGTGTAGACTGTCACTTCCCCAAATACATCGGAATGCAATAAAGGCCGTTCCGAGCAGCAGAGTGGACCATGGGCTGACCGCGGCCGTGGACAGACGGTCTTCGTTTCATTGTATGCATATCAGACAGCTGGACAACGGCCAAACTCGGAAACATCGCTCATCGTGGTCAAGCCTTCGGGTATCGGATCAAACCGAACTCTATAGAGCTGTCCGTCCCGCAGTTGCACCTGTGGAACGAGCCGCAGTAATTCGCGATCTCTTGCCGGACTAATTTCTCAAAAATCAGCCAGAAATTCGTGGGATGACGGACGAGAACCGCTGCAGCGAAGGGGTTCATGTCGATCGAATTTTCGACTCATGCTCCCTAATTCGATGCTCGTGATCGTGATCGCTTCGATCTGCACGATCTACGGATCTCTTGTCAACCGCCTCCCTCGTAGCCGATCGACGCGGCTACCCGGACGCCCCGTGGGCCCGTGGGGCAGGTAGCCCTTCGAGAATCTTCTGTCATCGAACATATCTCGACGTTGATCATCGGGCTACGGAAAATACATTGCATTCGTCCTCTCGAGGTGTATGTAATGGTGAACGAGCGAGGTACGGATTCCACCTGTGCCAAGAAGATGTCTCTTCCAAAAATTGTCTATAGTCATAAATCCGATTCGTGGGAGACTCGGGCCCTCCTGCGTGGGGTCCGCGGCGGAGACGGAGGTCAGGATCGGTGTACATACCCGCGGCCTCTTCGGCGAGGAAACCTTTCCCATCGAGGAGATCGAACCCTGTGGGAAGTAGAATGACGCCCGCTTCACGGTTGCAAGTGCAAGTGGCACGGCGTAGGAGAGGATTTTTATTTTGACGTTAGACGAAGCGGAGGCTAAATCATTATAACAAATGCGGTCTCAGTGCCGCGCAGCGTCAGTCCCCGTGGCTTGGTTCACCTCTTTGTGTTTTTGCTCTGCATAAATGATGAGCCCCGGTATTTTAATGAAGACATTCCACGGGTGCCTGCCTCCTCGGCGTACGCTCGACCAGATACGCCAAGAGGGAGCTGCCTCAGCTTCGGGAAGAGACAGAGGCCAGTGTCGCTCGCTCTTCACCCGCTTATACCTACGTGCCTTGCCGAATAGGCGCACACGCCGTCTCGCGTACGTCTGCAATCTCTCTCTCTTTCTCCTTTCGCCCCCGCACTTTTTTCAACCGACCGTCTCCCTCGCTCCGTTCTCTTTTTTTTCTCCCTCTCGCCTTCGGCTATCAGTGTATCGTCACCTCGACGCCCGTAACGACGCCCCGGCGCTTTTACCGGGACAAGCTTTTTTTCGCTGTTCGTAAAACTCGGCTATTTAACCCCCGAAGGAATCCTGAACGCGGTTAATCGCGTCGTCTAAATATACGCACGACGACATTCGAGCGGATCGAAAAGAGACATTCGAGACACTCGTTAAACGATTTTTCTAGATTCGGAAGAGACATTTTTTAAATTATTTTCCAATCCGAGAGTCCCGAAGCATACGTTATACTCGCACGTGTTCGTCTCGACGCATAATCGGGTGGCACGGGGTCAGGGTGTCCCCCTCATCGCGTCAGTCACGTCTCATTTGCCGCATTCAGGTTGGCAGGGGGTACGGACCAGAAATGAATGCATACGCGCACGAGGCAGGTGCAACGTGATTCGTATAAAAATATTGGGTGCGATAGACGCGAATCATTGGTCCATAAAAAAAAGAAGGTGGAAGCGTCCTTCAATTTGATGAAACAAGAATTTGACGAATGATTTTCCCGCGTCAGGATCAGAGGCATCGGATCCATCGGTTTGTTGGATTCCTGGTTCCAACAAAATGACGAAACGGAAGAAGTGGTAGCCAGGAGAAGAGGAGGACGACCAGGTTCAGGATTTAGGGTATAGCCGTCGCAAAGTAGTAGCATAAAAGTCTACGCGGACGGCGTGGGAACCTGGTAGAGGATGGAGAGGACCCGGGTCTATGGGAGGGCTGAGGGACAGGTAGAGACTAAAGTCGCGCGGTGGTTCCGAGGGTCGTGGCCGTTGTCGATGGTCGTGCCGGAGGGCAGCCGCGGCGGACCTCTGAGGTGACACTGCCGAAATATGCCCGCCGACATTCCTAGATGTTTTTTCGTCCTTTGTCGAGAGCGGCTTCACTGTGTCATCGAGCTGTGTTCCATTCGTAGGCGGCCCTTAGGCTTGCCGCCAGGGTGCGTACGGGCTTTTCGAAACAATTTTTATCCATACCATACCGCGGACATTATGATATCGATAAATATTTATACTTTCAAAAAATCTAATACTGGCCTCGAAAAATTCAAGAGAATTTTCATTCGGAAATCGAAGGACCTCGAGATTTGAACATTGAGTGAATCCCAGTGATTCCCACCGACTCTTTGAAACTATAACTTGCGATTTTCAGTGATTTCCGCCGATTCCCAGAAGTGGGCAAGGTTAGCAGACTTTGCAGATTTATTGATACTGGAAATGAGATGGCAATCAGAAAAAAAATACAGGAAATTGTTGATCAGAAATAATTTCTTTGTGGTTTATCAAGCGAATAGCCTCCGAACAGACACGGTTGATGGTTATTCATATTCACGACCGGACCATATATTGCCTGTCCCCTTTGCAGTAATATCAATAAACGACCCTGCGCACCTCGAGCTCCTTGTTCGACCCCGATGAAGGGAGATTCACTGCGAAGGGTGTCGAATGTATGTGTCGATGCACCTCACGTGTTCGGTATTTAATTACCTTGAAACTAGGGGATGTTTGCGGAGCAGATATCAATTTTGGCAAACCTACCCTCATCCGTGAAACAATTCATCAATTTTTGGTTGGTGGAACTGAAAAGTCCGAAGTCCCTCAATAATGCTAATTTCGAATTTCTCAGAATAGTCGAAATGATCTTTGATTATCGACAACAAGAACAGGCTACTTTGGTACTGAACAGTTTATTCACAATCAAAATGGTCTAATTAGTTATTCGTATGTGACAAGATTGTCAAGAAGTTGTTTTATCGTTTCTTAAAAAGCCTCGCCAGGAAGTCTCGTCCGGCTGACTCCGCACGTGGTACTCACGTGGTTTCCTGTACTTTTTTCCCCGTCTAGCCAGCAGCACATATGCCTTATTACGTAACAAAACGTATACCAATCGTACAGAAGTGTGGCACAAGAAATGGAACAGACTGATTTATACGTTAGGAGCAATGCCCTATTTGTATCAACTCGTATTTCGCTATTTCACTTTTACAACCCTTCTTTGCTTTTTATACAGATCATATTCAGAGTGCGGCGACGGGAGGAGATCGCCTTACACTCAGCGATATTATTTATCTCCCACATACTTACTTTTTAACAATCACAAATATTTTCAAAGTACTAAAAAATTATTAGCCACGATGAACTGAGCTTTGAGAACAAAGAATGTATGAAGTCGGTTCGTTTATTATCCGAGCAGAGAAAGAATGAGGGAGCCGCAAAGAAAATTAGATACCGAGCCGAAACATAGTGTAAGCACTGGGGTTAATCGTCCAGAAATTCATTAGCCAGTTGCGAGGTTGAAAAATTTTCTTTTCCCAAACTGTGGGAATCCCTGGTGGTTTTTTTTTTTTGTCTTTCTTCCACTCGTATACCGACCGCTCTCAATTTTCTAAAACGCGTCACACACTGCGTGCTGGGCGGTGTTTGACACTAATTAACTTTTAGTGGGCGTTAAAGTGTCGCTCTCTTACATATGCCCGACTCAGACCACTTTCCCATGATCGATAGAAATTTGAAAAATTAACTAATACAGCGGACAAGGAAAAATGCGTCGGGCTCAGGTCTCGGTATAGTCGATTGGATGTAAAAAGTGTAAAAAAAATTGTCCGATCCCAAGCGAGGTATTTCACCTGAATATTTTCTTATGTGTTACTTGCTGACAGAATTTATCAAAGAAACGCGCAAAATGTTTCTCAAGAGTGCTCAAGAATCTCAAGCATCGACTTTCATGCCAGCCGACTATAGACATGACACGTGCGCGCGGTACTGACGTTTAACAAATATCTCAAGAACGGTATTCGCCCCTTACAGTACGCAAACATCCACAATACTCAAAAATATTTTCACACCCTCGGCACTGAGGTTGAAAAAGCAATTCAAAAATCCATCTAACACGACGAGAGTTTCCGTTGATCGATATTTTCTCTATTCTCCCGATATCCTTGGATCGTTTTCGCAGCAAATGAACCGCGGCGAGAGAAATTCATCTGTGAGAAGAGGAGAGGAAGAATATTTCAGTAATTACGCGAGGTAGAGAGATAGTGGGTCAGAGGGAGCGAGGCGAGGGAAAACAGGGAAAGGGGAGGGTCGGGGGGGTAAGACGAAGGGCGTCGGGGCGTCGGGGCGCCCAGTAAATCTTCCTCGCCGCTTCTCCCTTCTTCCTTATCTGAGCATCGGTCCTCAGCCCTCATTCCCCCACCCTCGCGACCGCACGGTGCTGGAGGATTTATTTTATTATTTGGTAGATTTAGTGGCGGCTACCGTTTATTGGAATTTAAGGAGATCGGAGATTATATGAGGCGACGATGCACAGAAATGAATTCCGATTCGATTGGAGTCGATTGGATACGATTCTACCCATAAACCCGCATCGCCTTCTTTTATATTTAAATAAGTAGTAATTATCGACATGGACAGACAAAAGAATCTACACTTCTATGCACCCGGAATTCCCACGTGATTCTAAGGGACGATAAATAAACCTAACCGAATATTCGTGGCTCTGTACCTAAATCTTCTTGATTGAATATATTTTTGGATCCCCGTTCAACTCGAGCTTCGGCTTTTTTTCTTCTAATTTTCTTTAATTACTTTTCGGACTGCTTCGGTAATCTACGGTCAGGGGACGAGTAACAACAGCGGTCGTCTGTTTACAAATTCGTACGCGTCGATGGCCCCACGTGACAGATGGCTAACACGTGAGCCGATAAATCAACAGCCAACTATATAAACTAAATCACTTCCCAGCTTCCTAGCTTCCTAGCGCGCAAGGTGTCAAAGTTAATTGCCATTTTTCCCATCTCGTTAGAGTCATTTCCGTAGCTGTTCAACTCGCGCCGAGTTTGGTTGACCCGCAGTCTTGAAACACGTGTAAATATCCTCGTGACACGATGTTCCTACACGTGGTCATATGCCCGCAATCTCAGGAGAAAAATGTCTATCGTCGTTATTTGACCGGTTCGAGAGATGAAAAAATCTCACATTTCTCATTCCTGCAGCTTATTGTGAAGTTGAAATTTCGCTGAGGCCCCAGCAGGTGGATGAAATTATTCGAGGAAGTCGAGGCTTATTATTCCTTGTGAGTCGCGACTTCTTGTCGGCGAGACACGGTAATGAGATTTCAAAATGTGGTCGTAATTACAAGAAAAAGGTTGAGGATATCGCCACGTCTCGGTGAATCTCCTCCTCGGTACTTGTGTACAGGTACCGTTGAATCGTACGAAATCGCGTTTCGCGAAACAATGCCTCGGATTTTCGAGTCTTAGGTAGTTTTACTCGGAAGCTGAAACGTCGCTCGCTCTCATTACTTGCTCGATTAACTTTCGGTGTGCACCGACTCCTCCCTTCCCTCCGCTCTTCACTCCCCATGGTTTCTCTGAGGTCTGCAACGACGCGTAATTAACCCAGAGCTGAGGGAAGAGGCATTGAGCAGCAACTAACTCGAAACCCGGAGAAAATGTGCTTCGGCCTCTTCTTGATACAGGAAAAACGGGAATGTTCGATAAATTGGGTAAAACATTCTCATAATAACGTATGATTTATTCAAACACACCTACAATGATGACATTCATAGGCGTATGGGGGATGAATGAGCTAGTGAACGTGGGCAGGTTACATGACAGGTGATTGCAGTTTACGTAAGAAAAGGGATGTCAGGCGATTACGGGTAATGCGTGTGTTAATTGGGTATTCGTACCGTTAAATTCCGGAAAAAGAAAAATCGAATGATCGATTGAATATTGAATTCGTTAATTAATTGTATTGCGTTCTACAATCAATATGATCTCTTCAGCTCTTGACGTCATTAATTGAATGAAACAATAATACGTAATTATACATGGCAAGATCATTGATCAATAAATACTCTTTTCTTTTTCTTATCCTGTTCTCAATTTACCAAAGAATTACTGATCGATTAATTGCTATTGTTGTATGGTTTCAAATACAGCCAAGTAGCACGTCTTTCATCGCCTAATCGAAGTGGAACAATTCTTTTCCGGTGTATTAGGTACTTGATTAGCGACATACACAGCACTTGTGAAAGGATATATATGAATGTTTAGCGATCTATTTGTTGACGAATCGTAATTTTCTTTATTTTCAAAACAATTTTTTCGATATACTATGTATACGTATATTGTCTATATTTTAGGATAACGATGTAATTAGTTGGTAAATTTGGACATTTTTATTATTATTTTCATTATTGTTATTATCATTGTTGTTATTACTATTATTATTATTATTATTATTTTATTTTTTATCATCTATAATCCTACTTGCTATGAACTAGAGATTTCTTTCAGCATCAGCCAGTCGTCACGTACTAAGGTAATAGTGCGCGCAGAGACTAATTATTTTATAATTAATAGTAGATTCTTACAAGATTTAGGTAACACTATGTACACTTCAACGCTATCATTATTTATTTATCATTATAATTATTATTATTCAACAGTATAATAACAGAGTTCTTCTTTTTTTCGTTTCATTCATATAGGTCATATCTTTTGCAACAAGGCTTCACATTTTAGACGCACACACCCTAGGAACAGTGTCAATATTTTTCCTTTTCTTGCACTTTTGTTAACCACAACGTTAGCAATATTTCTCTATCACGTCTTCTGTCCTCGGGGAATCGAAGAACGAATATTATCACTCATTGAGGACTTCCAAGCCAGTTTAACTGACAATGAGGCGCGTTACAAAAGTTCTCCTAAAACCAGTAAAGATCCTTCGAATCCTGAACCTGAGATTCCAGGCCTGAAACAGAGACAGAAAATAGAAAAATTAGTCAGGATTCGTGAGACGTTACGAATTGAAAATCAACGTCATATTTGCCTAGAAGGATTTTCGGACGTCTAAAGGAGTCCAAAGGTTTGATTCTGTGGGAGCTGACGTAAGAATTCATAAATTTCATTGGGGTTTGAATAATTCAAATGATTCAAATGACCTATTCCCAAACCTACTGGCGAAGAAAAAAAAGGCAGATATAGAAAAAGTAAAATTTTTGACGGATGCGAGGGTGCGGAGCTGGTGACGGCACCCGCTGGGCGACACGCTCGGACGACGGACGCGGACGAACGAACGAAGGAACTTGGAAAGATGTCACGGAATGAGCCAGTTAAGATCTCAAAGTTTCTCATGACGGGACGCTATACATCTGCATTTTATCTCGGAATCTAAACTCCCCGGCTCTCTGGGACAGTGCGGTGCTGATCATTTTTACCGATACACCATACTTAAGGGGTTGAAACTCGTCGGAGACAAAGGACTGTTCTCATTTAACAGGATCAAATCTGTTACCACGAGTCGTTGTAGACATTATGCATGAGGAGACCGACTTCCCTCATGGTGGCGCTACGACCTCGGGCTGGTGACCGACGGTCATAAATCTTCTTAATATCTGCATGAGTCTAAATTATTACTCGTAATTGGTCGGTAATGTGTAACAAACGACCCGGCATGTAGGCATATACGAAACGATAGAATCCCCGTCGTGTTTTCTTGACCTTTAGAAACGGGGATCACAGCCCGTAGGTACCCTAAAAACCTTCGGAGCTGATCACTCGATATTAAATTCATATCTCAATGCACGTGCCCGACGCGTGGCTTATTACCTGTGCTTCAAAGTCACACGCACGTGTGGAAACCCAGCGCACGTGCCAAAGAAGATTCTTTTTCATCACAGGTGACATCGATCGGTGATGTACGCAGTGTTCAATGGCTCGCGATTTTATCAGCGTTTGGCGAATAACGCCGCGGGTCGCGTGATAGCAGTCGATCAATTACTCGATTTCTGATTCACACGTACAGTTGGTGAGGTTCATTCTGACCCAGCTGATTTCTGGACAACTCTGTTATAAATTTAACCCTCCCGATATACACACACACTGTCAGAACTTTCATGAAAATGTATGCGAAGCAATTAACATATAATTTTTTGTACCAAAATTCAAGTTTTGCAATATTTGAACATTCATATAACAGTTTTGAAAATTCAAATCCATTCTGAAATTTCACAGTCAAGATTATACTAAATTTCATTCCTGTTTGTCCACTATATCTCGGATCTGTTGGTTTCCAATCTTCAATCCACCTTATTTTTATTGTTAACAAATAAAATTTCAAACAGAAACACGCAAAAAATCGGTCAGGTTATAGGATGGGGTATTAAAAAAATTTTAAGTGAAATGAGGCGATGCTCGATGGTGGATATCGAGCCACCCTTCGGGAGCGGAAGGGTGACTTTATGACCTGGCAAATAGTGGCAATATTGTTCGGTCGGTGTAACGACACCCCGTCGGGGGTCCAGAGGGCGTACAATGGCCGGACAGATCGTATGACGATCATTACGCCGATAATTTCTTGGCAAATATTAGACCGGTCGTTCAATAGAGGGGTTGAAGTGCCTTGACTCTTATCCCACGGTTATTTGTTGTATCGAGAAATGACTTTTGGTTCAAGTATATACAGCGATACGCTACTCCTCGCATAATTAATAACGAGGGTGTGTTTCTTCAGCAAGTGAAAACTGAGGCAAGAGGCATTCCTTTGAAATTGTAGAATTCGGAAACAAAGGAACGAACAGCGACGTTTGGGGTTGGGTTCTGGTTCAAAAGTACAAAGAATCGAAAGAGATCTGAGGAGTGTGTGTATTCTCAATGAAACAACGGCTAAAACCACCCCCTCAAGAGTATTTTTTATTATTATTCGTTTACATTTCTCCTTGCCAAGTTCAGAATTCGCTCTTTCATCGTTTCTATATCCTACACGGAACTCGGTATCGATGTCCAAGCTCCGAACCGTGGGGCATAGACGATTATGATCCACAGGGAAGACACAACAATCAAATATTGAAGTTAAATTAAAGCAGTACCCTCTGTTCTCGGTCCAGAAGTGCCAGGGTGCCCCCACACTCAGCCGAACCCCGAGCCCTTGGACAAGGGATGCATGCAAAAGGTATTGCGATGACCCCCGAGGGTAGGGTCAGACCCTCTAACCCCGGAATCCAATATACTCGCCCGGGAAGAAGGGGAGGCGCTCTCTTCTATCCATTCTCTGTCGGGTATAGTAGAGGGCATAATTCTCCCTCGTAGTTGGCAACATGCATCGATAAGCGACGATTAACGCGAAATTAAACCGGTAAATCTTTGCCATCTCTTCCGAGCGATCGCCAAATTTTATACAACATTGAATCGAACTAATCGGTTCTCAGGTTCAGATTCGCGCTAATAGCTGAATATACGGTTGTGACATTTGAATCTGTCGATAAAAAAAGAAAAAACGGTATAAGGAGTCGAGTAGATTTGCATCGGCATACCTTGTCCTAATTAGGCGCGTCGCCGAGGGGACGAGGTGGTTTTTCATTCGAATCTGTCGCGTGACAAGATGAAGATGCATTACCGACTCGAGAGTCAAGGGTGAAGCGCATCATCGTCAGCGAAAACTTTTGTGCAGATAGTAGGTAGCCCGTGACTTGTCTGTTCGTTAAAATTCCAGATCGCGATTATCGCGGATTGACGATATGCGGTTGGGTCTACACACCGAGTTGAACTTTCTTAATTAACGATACCGAATAGCAATTATAAACGAGATGAGGCATTAATCTGAATTTTGAATTGTGACGAACCGTATAAGCGCGTCTCGGGAACCCGAAGGGTTCGGATATCTCAAAGTACGCGAAGTCGCAATCACGATATACATCACGGCCCGATCGCGGCACGCGCGTTAAAATGGCGGCGGTGTGACGTCACGGTATTCACGTTCAACGCCGTGGAACAAGGACGGAAAATGGGACCAGAGCGACGGTCAGTAGTCCTCGGGGTCCTCTATTGGTCAGCCCTCTGGACGAGGGGAGTGGTCAATCCCGGCATCGATCTGCTCAACCAGAAGGGGAAGCTCGACAAAACCCGAGCAAAACTACTCGACGACGATGCTGCAAAGATGCTGAGGACCGTTGATAATTCGATCAAATTTACACTGCTTCTTTTTTTTTTAAGGCAATTCACTTTTGGTTTTCATGTGAAGGACGTAGTATTTGTTTTGACAAGGGCCAAATGTACTCGCACACTTCTCCCTTCGACGCGAAATTCGACAATTTCGGGTTTTATTCGACCTGCATCGTAAAAATGATCAAAATCGCGGTAAAAAGAGTATAAGTGATGAGAATTATGCGGATTTCTCGAAGATAGTGACAACTTTTTTAACAGTTCAGCATTCGAGGATTTTATTGTACTACTCATGTCAACGAAATCTTGATATTAGTCTCGAATGAAATAATGGACCAAGTTAAGTTTGCAATCCAACACTTACGTATTTTATCGTGGCTTGTAACGACGGCCATCCTCTTCGAAAATTTGAATTTGCATACTTAATTATCTAGTGAACAGAGTTGAACACGCGTTATTAGAATTGAAGATAAGTTCCCAGCCCGAAGAGAACGACAAATCAACATCGAATCGTTACAAAAGCAACAGAAAAATACGTTGTTACATTGCAGACTCGACTTGAGGGATTAGGGCCAAACAAATCCTTCGAGGACGCGGTTTCATTCGGAAAAAAAAAAACGATGATGCTGACGTTGATTAGCAAATTCCGTGATGATTATCACAATTATTCACAATTGGTGATTACGTACACTGGAATACAAAAATCTATTTGTTATGTAAATCGATTTACTTGACAGAGTTTACTAGCCCATGAGCAGTTTATCCAATAATATCATTTGATCCTGGTTCACGTACATTTACTTCATAATATATATACAAGTAATCCATCTACTTAGCTGAATTCGAATTTACTTGGTAATAGATCTTTTTTTTCAGTGTAGAACCTGATTTGATAAAATGAGGTTGGAATAATTAACCGTCCTGTTTCCTGAAAAATATTGAAGATGCACATTGAATAGTCTGCAGCGAATTTCAAGTCTTATTATTTCGTGTGAGTCAGTGCCCTGGTGCAAATGTGTGCCTTTCCACAATCGTCTGGAATCAGTTAAATACCGGATAGTCTGAAGCTGGATAAACTGAATTTATGTATCTAGAACGGAAATATTATCGGTCATATCCGAGGATCTATTGCTTCCGAACACGAAACGGTTCATGGTAAACGCGAGACGCATAGCTATAAATCGGGGAAAATTCATCCTTTCAACGTATGCGGTGCTCGGTGCTCTGATATCTTACACAGATAATATTGCGTTTTGGTAAATAAATTCTGAAACTGTACTACGGAGGTTGATTCGCGAGCGATGATGATGATCCCGGTTTCAAATAAAGAGGTCATAATAGCTGTGAGGAAATGTAATCGATTATGTGAATCAGTTAGCGGAATTGTACGAAATTTGTCAACCGAATGGAGTGAGTCGGAAAATTAATGGTTTCCCGTAAGTTATAAAGAAACTTGGGGAATAGAAAATCTCACTCTAACCATCTTGAGAGAGTACGAGTCTCGAGTACGTAGTACCGAGTACCGGTGTGTTCATGTGTCAGTTAGTAATTACTATTTATTTCTCTTAATCGCGCGTTAAACGGCAGCCAATTTATGCCGTTCGAGTTAATTTGCGCAATTAAATGATTACCGACCAAACCCGACGAGTTCTACGCGTTTCCTAAACGGGAACTTTGTCCACTGCCTAAGGAGGGCCTAAGGAGCTTATCTGGTACGCCAGGTAACAAGTTTAACATCTCCGAGTAACCGCTGGTTCAGACATTTTGCCTTGAATACTCATATCCATGTAGGTACACTTAGGTACCAATCAGGTTGCTCAAGAAATAAATTTTTCCGAAACGCGACTATCAGTAACGATCTTGAGTTATGTGAGCCAAAAGAACAGCCGAGAGAGTTTCGAGTCCTATCTTTCGGATTAAGGGACGTTCATTCAGGGATCTGATTCCATGAGGTATGGAGAATGATTAACAGGTTGGGGTTTTACGATAACGCAGCGGAAGAGGCAAGAAAGCGACAGACCAGAGACCGAAAGGAGGCTCCCTTGCAGAAGACGCGGAGCCATGAAGGGTGGACCCAGCCAAGAGGGTGGAATGAGTGACATCCCGAGAGACAGGAGTTGAAAGGGAGAAGAGGGATGATGGTATGGAGGCAGAATCTTCTCTCCGGTACGGTATCGACCCGCTACGACCTCCATCTCAGCTTTCGCTTTGTAAACTAGGAGCAATAGTGGTGAAACGTTACCCGAATGGATATAAAGAGTTGAAAGTGATGAAGCTGGGGGCTTATCTCTTCGCATATCACTGGGAAACTTAAGTTTTGTGTAATATGCCATCCATCTTCTAGCTCATCTCGAAGAGGAAGAAAAAAGGGCAAAAAGATACCCGATGAAGGTTTTTTCTACTTTTTTTTAAACCTGCTTTACCACAAAACACCACCCATAATCGACTCGCAAGCTTCTGCTACGAGACTGTGAAAAGGTCCTCCGGTTTCGTGGAACTAGGGCAATTGCTGAAGACACGAAGAAGAGAAGTTCGAATTTATTCGTTCTCGGGAAGATCGACAGACCGTCAGAGGAAGGATTGAAGACGCCACGTGACAACGTCGAAAAAATCTCGATTCTTCAAACCTCGTGGAATTCCATGTAATTTCATTGACAGCAAATTCGGGAAAACTAGTTTTTTTTTTCAGATGTTGCATGTGCACTTTGATTCTAGGGCTGCGATATGTTGATGTTGATACTTGTTTATTCTTGCTCAACCTGCGAGGTCGTAGGACAAAGCAATCAGAAAAAACGATGTTCAGGAATTCGATTCGACGTCAAGTGGGCAATGGAAAATGTATTTCTTTTTTCTTTTTAAATATATTTTCGCGACGATCACAGACGTGTCAAAGAAAATCACGAGACTCTATATCGCAGCAGGCATGCGGCCAAGTGGGCATGGCCTCGAATCATGATGGGCGTGGTCATCCTCAGGATATATAGAACATGTATATAGGTATACAAGTAATACACGCACACAACGAGTATGATTCTCGAGTGTACCGAGAAATGCTGCGATTCCACAACCGCAAACCGCATCCCGTACATTTCGATGAATAAAAAAAAGCAATGATCTTCACGATCTCGAAATGTATCGAGGAATTCCATTTTTTTTTTTCAGAATTTCGATGTTACAAAGTGACCCAACACTTTGCAATTTGGTCATTGATATCAGTGGTACGGAAAAAAAAATAACAAATCATCGTCAAATTCCGCTTCTTACATAACCGGCATGATTCCTCTGGTTTTTCATCGGTGGTTCAGATTCTCGTGGCCGCCGGGTACACAGGTACACCGAAAGTTGTTCAACGTTTTATGTTTTACGTTTCACAGTTCAGCCCCTTAGTTTTTTTTGTCGTAGTATCATTTCGGCAGAACGTCGAGTTCGCTGTGGATCGTGGATCGTGGATCGTGGATCGCGGACATACGTATGGGTAGGACGTTACCTACGGACAAACGCTATCGTCCGTGGCCCCATTAAGCCCTTATTAATTGCGGAGATCTGAAGGACCGCGGTCGCCTTTCTTGTACCACCTGCGCGCCAGATCCCAAGACTCTAAAAAGTCAGCACTCATCTCATCGCGCCGATCTCTCCCGGGTCTTCTCAGCCCCGCGAGCCAGGAGCCAGGAGCCTCGTCTCATCCTCAACCTCTTACCAGATTCGCCAAAAGAAATATACAACTCCTCGTCCAATACACGCTTATATCTATATTCAATCCCATACCCGCAATGTGTTCAAGCATTCGGAAAAATGCATCATCAGGATTAATATATCGGAGATACCATTATCCAAAAGGGGAGGCTTCACAGGCTTTTTTACAAAATAGTATATATTATGCACCGATGGAAGGAAGGGCACATATATTATTTTCTACCACATATGCATTAAAAACGAGTGAAAGTGAGGTTAGAACCACGAGTACGGCGTTCTCCACTGGGGGCAGCACTGTCTTGGTTTATTTCACCGTTACTATGGTTACGAGAGTTTTTTCCCGCTGGCAAGTTTTTTTCCCTGGTCAATAAACTGTCTTCCATCCCGTTAAGGAGGGCAAAAAACACTAGTTTTTAATGCATGTGTGTCAGAAAAGTAGATTTTTATAAACCTATCCGAAATTCCTGGGAGGAATTTTTCAATCATTGGGGATGATGCTAATACTACTAACTTAAAAATAAGATTCGATCCCCCGTGATGAAAGTGTGGAGCTGACTGAACATACACTGACTTTTTTCGAAGACATATAGACTATCATTATTAAAAAATTAATGGAAGGAATTTTGGATTGAGAACTTCTATTGGTTCAGTGTTTCAGTCATTCAAATATTTTCAATAACAGATAATCAACTTTTCCTCGAAACAACCTGGGTATATTGAGTCTCTCCCTTAATTAACTGCTAATTCGGCAATCTTCGGTCACTGGGATTTATTGTCTTGGAACCCGGAATTCATTCCCATAAACTTTTGACAGCAGCGAGATGATTATATATTTTCAGAATTTTACGAATTCTGTACCCAAGTATCTGTTTTCTGATTTTACTACGTTAGGTACACCGTGATTTTTGGCTGCCGTGTCGATTTCGCGGATGAGACAAAAGATTGTGAAAAAATAAAAATAAAATCGCCCTATAAGAACGATGAAAGAAACTGCTCACCAGGAAGGGGTGCATATGGTCCGTGAGGGTAGGGTGGTGCGGCCGACGGGTCTACCAAGGACTGCGGCGGCGTCGCGGACGTCCAGTCTTTGTAGGAGGCGGCAGCATGCGCATGATGCGCGGCGGCGGCCGCAGCGTGGTGAGACGTGTGGTGCCCCAGGCCTCGGGCCCCGCCGAGTAGAAGTCCTCCGTATCCGGCGGCCGCCGCCATATTGTGATGATGGTACTCGTGGACGGCTCTGAAAATTGACAAATCATCAAAAATCGTTCCTCTTATCTCCACACCACGACTGCGTTAATCGATATGTCCTCGAATAATCACCTGTGGTGGTACTGCGGGTAGTGGGAGGGGTGCCACGGATCCGTAGGATAGTCGTAGACGTCTCCGGGATGCTGGCTGTTCCAGAACGAGGGTGGAAAATTTCTCGCCGACATGGGGGATGTGTTTTCTACAATGAAAAACATTGAGAGTCGGTGTTAGAACGGATTCGCACATTGTGAGAACGGCGCGGGCGAGAGGGATCGATTCTTATTAGTCAGAGAGCCGCGGTTATCTAGATGAACGGTAGCTAAGAGCATAACAAATGCCGATCGATAATTTCGGATTCGCATTTTATTCGGGGTACGAGGCGACGGTGAGAAGGAATGGCCGCGCGAAGCCGACCGTCCGGGTCCGCGGCGATCCCACGGGAATTCTTGATCGTGGGTAAGAGGTGGACGACAGAAACTAACAGGGCCGAAACAGGGCCGCCCCCGATGTCTTACATGCACCCGGGACGGACACGACCGGCTCCCTCCTTCCGAGGAGGCCTTGACCGATTGTTTTACCTTCTTTATTTTTTTATCCCCCTTCTTTTTTTTCGAACCCTTTTAGTTCGATTAATCTTTCAGTCAATCCGCGTGTCGAGCAAGGATCCCGCATAAAAGAAATACCGGAGTCAAAATTTTCCCACAACCTTTGCGGATTAATTGCGCGGTTCTCGCATGAATGGACGAGATGTTGAAATTAGCGGGTGAAATTAGCGTCAATATCGCGAGTACTTTGTGGCGGTTCGATAATAAGGTATCGATGTTAACAGGCTGGATAACAGATTTACATATATTTATTTCAAGCCCGTGGAAAGGGACCGCGTCGGCCTCGCGGTGTCGGCGGACGGTCACAGAGAAGTCGGAGAACCGTGGCCGGCGACACTCCGTTTCTTTAATTGCGTTAATAAATAAAGCAGGAGATCGCCCTCGGGTCGCTATCTCGATTCCATGGGTACAGTATAACCAAATGGCAATATTTGAAGAAAAGGTGAATATACGAAACTCTGCATCTTGACCAATCGTTTTGCGCATGGTCCACGAGGTTCCCGATATAGTGTGCAGAAAACCGATATACACACACGGCTCTATACCCCGAACCACGAATAGATACAGACACTCGCGGACTCCACTTTCGCGCCCGTATATATGCCCTCAGACATTCCGCGCGTGGGAAACAATGTGGACTGACTCTTTTCTTTCACCACACATTTTTAACACACGGGTTAAGCGTCATACTTTATCCGCCCGTTGTTAAATGTGTCAACTGAAACCAAAACAGTCATGCAGACATCATACAGTCTATTTTTTGCAAAACCTCTGATGTCAGGTTAGAGTTCCCGCAAGGTGCGTGCGCACGGGCCGATGACGCCCGACCGACCGGGCTGTGCGGGAATCGGCAGTTTAGCGCACTCTCTGAAGACAGAGAAGCCGAACTTTCCACACAGATGATACCAAGAGTCGTTGAATGATTATGACGTGAAATGAAACTGACGACATTTTATAATGAACACAGTTTTATCTTCAGAGGTACGAAAAGATGTATGAGCGCGAGTTTTTCGCGGTTTAGAATCTCGCACGAGACGCTTTGAAGCCGGTAGAGCGTCGTGAAGTGAAGTAATTGCGACACTGTCGAGTTTCGGTGTTAATTTGACGCCGGATACCAGAACGACTCGCTCAATTTCACAGCTCAACGTCATCACTGTCGCGATATAGTTTGTCGCGGTCGTATTTCATACGAGCGATATCTCTTATCGAGATCGACCGATTCGGTGTCAAAATTGAGACGATTTCCCGCGTTCTTAAAATTCTTAGATGAGATTCACCGATAACCAAAATTTTTAGCCCCCAACTTTGAACGCGGAGGTTTGTGTGAAAAAAAATTCCTCGAGTCTTCGACCCCCGTCCCTTCGCGCCTCTCCGCGATACCGCGTGAGCATTCCGTGGCTAAAACTGTCTCCTATTTGCCCCCGCGCAGACCCCCTACCCTGTGCGACCCTCTCGGCCCTCTCCGAGTCGAAGCTCTTAATTTACCTCTCCTGCGTCTCGGCGTCAGCGTCAGCACCGCAGCTCGACTAGAGAACCGGAGGGCCGAGGAGGCAGCAGCCACATGACAATTAGGTCGTGGTGTCTTGAATTCTAAGCAGGCTAGTGAACTGATCCTAATTCCTAAGCTCCGCGCTGCGTCGCGTCTTCGTAGACCCCGGGGATATATGTGGCCTTAAACGACACCGATATAGCCTACGAGGATCGCTTGCCAAAGCGGTCCCTTCGTCCCTCGCCGACGCAAACGCGGGACACCAAGCGACACGGAGACACCATCGACGGGGTTCTTCCAGCGCCCCCGTCCCCCCTTCGCCGCGGGCTCTCTCACCCCCCAGAGGTTTTAACTCCTCCAACGAGCAGAGAACAATTGTTAGAGGGGCTTGTTAGCGATGTCGAGCTAATGGCACACTTTATTACTCGAGAACCTGGCGTGGTGCAGCTTGCCAAAGATACGAACCGCTAAATTGTTTTGAGATTTATCTCCGTTTATTTCAATGAAAAATACCCGCGATACTTTTTTCGCGCAGACATTTGAGCCTGAAATATTCTTATTATGTCTCTTAAGCAAAAAGCACTTGGGGCAAGGTCGTATAGAAAAATTTGACGGTGCTGACCTTTGAGTTTGTCGTGGGCCAAAGCCCGCTGAAAGTGTTCGTCGACCTCCGAGGCAGCGTCTCCTCGGTAGTGGGTGAACACGACGCAGTTTGCACTGACGTATTGCGCTCTGCTTTCTCCGTCGTCGGAATCGTCGGCTGTACCGGCGCCGCCAACGGCTGAAAATAATCAATCAATGCATTGCGGACTTGACATTCCTCAAATTCCACCGAACAATCGGGTGGTCAGACTTTACTAAACCGTTGACGATCATTACTCAGACTATTTAATTCCTCTAGTATCAGGTGCGAAGAGGCTCTTAAATGTGGAATTTCTGGGTGATACATATCTACCGCGATGCTCTTATTGTCAGGTCAGGAACTCACCGTCCGTAGATCTGTCGTCGTCTAGGGTTCGCGACGCTTGCGACGTCGTTGTTGCCAGGGGCGGCCGAGGCTGAGGCGTCGGTCGAGGGGATGCCGGGCTCGGCGCTGATCCGACGGAACCGGCGCTGCTCGGTTGACCCTGGGGCACGCTTCCTCCTCCGCCGCAGAGCTCAAGACCCGCTGCTTCCAGGGATCTTTGGTGTACGTTGAGCTGTAACCCAATTACGGTAATTTTATAATGGGAAACTCATTAATTCGTATGTGGTGAGTCTTTGATCTGCCAGTGGCGACGACAGACGGAGTGCTCGTATTGTCGCGTAAGAATAAACTTTATAGCACCCTTTACTTCAGAATCCACGGAGTAACGACGTCGGGGATGAACCGTAACATCGATAGCGATAAACTCGACCAGATACCGCAGTCGTAACTCTGAAATCGTTTAATGGGTTGTAAAGAGAGTTTCGGGCTAATCAACAAATGGTCAGCGAGGAAAAACGATCGAGTGCTGCTTCATATAGATTTCGATCGCCGACCTCTGGAGAGACCCTGAAAGGATCAAAATTATTATTTCGGAGTTAAATCCACTTGCCGAAAGCAAAACTTGCGCGCTCGAGCCTCGTCGTCTTCTCGCACCTCGTTGACACGGTCAAAGGCTACACGGAGTGCGAAAAAGTTCAAACGGCGGGCGTCGCGACGCCGATTAGGGTGATAAATCATGATAATCATTTACTGCACAGAGTGTCGACGGTCATTGTCTCCCCGCGAACTTTGAATGCACGAAATTCAGGAATAGCTACTTTGGCCTTGTGACTTATGTTGTCCCAATTTGACGCCAGTTACGATTTCTCAGAGTCACTTCGTTCGTTTCGTCTCGTGTTTGTTGTGACACACGAATCTAAAATATTTTTTAACGGTACCCCGCATGTCGTTTCGGTTGTAATCTCAAAACCCTGTTACAATGACAGCTACATCGTTGTCGATCCTTGTACGAAAAAACAGCGATTAGACCGACATAAATGAGAGGATAAAAAAATTGTGCTCTTAGTTAGCGATCGTGTACGATTAAGATGAAGATGAAGAAGACTAGCGATTAAATTCTGTGGTTGAATTTAACTTTCTCGATCGTTAGCACCCTGACTAATGATTTTTGTGATCAGAGGTAATTATTTTCACGATAATCGTGTCCCTTGCGAGTTGGTACTAATAAATTTCCTCTTCACCGATTTATCACGCGTACGGGTAAGGTAGCGAGACACCTGCAGCGGATCTCGCGGGGGATCAAAGGACCATCCACGGTTTCTTATCTTCAAGTATTTCAAGTTACACGAGCTTTCTGGCTCCACGTTAGCCCGCAAGGTGCCCAGCTGCCTACTGTTCACCGGAATCGGAGCTCGAAAATCAAAGCAGCCATCGCGATTTTCACTCGAAATAAAAAAAAAAGTAGCAAAAAACAAAAACAAAAAACACTGAGAAATATGGGCGGGCATGAATTATAATCCTTGAAGTTCACCAATCCCTAGAAGACTCTTAATACTCGGCCGCCTAACCAATTACATCTATACGTCAGCGTCCGTTTCACCGTCTCGTTCTCCGAGGCAACGGGGCACAGAAATAATCCGACGTTGTGTGACATGTACAAACTGACTGCATTCGTACAGTGCAACCCGACGAACGAGTGTATACGGTATAGCGGGCGTCGCGGGTGTCGCGAGTGAGTTAGACGAGCGGTACGCCTCCGAGATGTTATCATTATCTGCTCTAATAAACCTGGAGCTAGAATTCCTCAGGGGCAGTGAATCACCGAGACGTAGATTCCCCGTAGTAGCTGCGTTACACCCGACGTTGTCCGTCGGCTCGACGCGTCTCGACGTCGCCACCTGGTCCGGACTACTGTCAAACGTCACGTGGCGAGCCTCCAACTGTGCAGCTCGCCCCAGTCAACGCCTTGTTCACAGATTCTTATCAAACGAATTTACACTAGCTGCTATTTGGCGAAATATTGTTCTCGCCAATTTTTAAACCCATCTTTTCCACGCCACAGACCAGAATTCAGTTCCTCAGCATCGTGACCAAAAATCACCAGCCACGGGGGTTAATCACTCCCGATAATGGCATATGACCTTTCGGATCTTCTAATTGACTCCTGTGATCTCACAAAATTTTATAGGACTTCATGGAATTCGCACACCTAAAAAAAAATCCGATCACTCATATGAGACTTCAGAGGATCCTATGAGACTGGAAGATTTCTAGGGACTTCGTGGGACTTTATGGCATATCAAGATCTTCACGGAACGTACCATAAGACTTCATGGGACCTGATAAATTATTGTGGACGTTGTGAGACTTCATAAGATTCATTGAGACGCTGTAATGACTTCACACACCAGTTTACAGTGTATTTCCAGAAGGTCTCATAAAATTCTTGTGAATATTGACTCGAATCGGAATCTAGTAGCGTCGTCGATTTTCTGCATGATTAATCGCTCTCTTTCGGTCGATTGGTACAACAAGAATTGCGAATTATTCACCTCGTCGTTCTATAATTCGTTATTATCGTGAGTGGAAAACAAGCGGAGAGAGAGCCCTCAAGTGGCCATCTTTTATAAAATATCTTCTTTTTCTCAATCCTCCCGTGTTTTATTTACGTGAACGAAAATGTATGAGATTAAATCAACCCGCGATCACGGTAAGGTTCCCGCGGCTAACCACAGCCAGTGAAACACATATTCTATCTCGGGTCCGGCTGCGGCCGTCGTCGGTTACCCGTACGGTTCGGTTCGGCCGGGTTGGTCGGTTCGTTCCGAGGACGACAATGTGGTAATTAATCGAGGTGAGAGAGAGACCGGCATCCCCTATCCCCGCGGCACCGACCGCCTGCACCTCTCGAGGGACTGTTCTTTCGAGATAGTCCCCTGCGTCCTCGGCGTCCAACGGGTAGCAGCGTCAAGCTCTTCGGTGCCAGCCTGCAGGACCAGAAACTCTCGCGCGGTGCTTTCAAAGCATTCCAACCGCAAGCGTACCCCCGCCGCACACCCGTTTGAGCTGTTGCCCACCTCCCACTCGGGGCAAAAGACCGCGGAGGCGCGTATTTATTTGTTTTTCTTTCGCTTCATAGATCTCTGAATCTTCTCGGATCGGCTGGTTGTAACCACGCTGTCACCGACTCTGTGTCATCCTATTAAAATACTTAAATAGGTACAATGTTCGTGCCTACCTCCTGCCTACTTCGATCATCGCTACATCTACGATAAAAATGACCGTCCACCTCATCGACTTGCGATCAAGCTTTTGATCAAGATTTATGCGAAAGATCTGGTAAAAAAAAGATGCAAATATTGGGGAGGAAAAATTAGCTCAAGCGGGTACGAGAAAAAGTAGTGGTTGTATCCACCGAAACGAGTCAAGGAACGGTACGTCTGTGTCACGACGCTCACCCGCTGCGGTACGACGTTATCCGTTTTCTGTGTTTTATTCATACCTACGGCTGAACGAAGAATTGAATTAATGTCGTATTAAAAGCCGGTGCTATCTCTCAGAAGGGTGACGCCGGGTCGTTTATAATTGTCTTTGTAACCGGCTATTAACGATTATTCAAAATCCAACACAGCAGCGAAAAAAAAGGAATCGTTCTGTTTATTTGTGAGAGGAATACGACAGGGTGAAAATCGAGCGATTAATTTCTCCAAACCGTCCGCTAATCCGTTTCGATTAAAACTGTTGATTAAAATCCAGGCAGGATCCCGGCGCGAGGATGCGTTCCCACATCAATTCGTGCTCCCGGGAAAGGGTGGAATCGGAATCTACGTCAATCTGTAATTCTGAAAGGACTACAGAAGGAAAGGGAAGGAGAGCCGCAAACCCATTACGAGCGAGAGGGAAATAGGATTAAAAGGCAGGGGGATGGGAAAGAGGACGTAACAAGCTACCATCCGGCGTGTATCTCGCAATTTGTTTGCCAGACGTTGCCATTCGTCCCGTCGAGTTGCGGAGACTCCTATCTCCGCCTGAAGATGCGAGCACTTCGCCGGTGACCGCGGGGATCCGGCCGCAGGGGCGTCGAGCGTTCCGCGGCTAACCGGCTGCAACTATCGATAAGTTGACCGAACAAGATCTTCTCGACTAACTTTGGTTCATTAGCGGACAAAACCAGGTGCAGGACGAAGCGATCCACTCGACCAAGGACAAATTGCAACACGCCTCCGAATACTCTGCGCTATACAGCGGTCAGAGATCTTACCCACGGGATAGTCGAGTCGACCCCTATCGCTTTGTCGTGTGTCAATGAAGGGAATTTAGTCCCCTTTTAGCACAAGCCGCTGAGAACTGGTTCGCCAACGATCGCGCGAATCGCGAAATGGACGTGGAAATAGATACGCGATCCCGGATTTCTTGGATAGGTTTTTACGTCCTAATCACGTCTTTCGATAGAAATCGCGCGGTCACCCATATTTGGGATTAAAATTATACAATTTCTGTGGTCAATCTGTCGATGGATGGACTACTTTTTGTTAAAATAGCTCACTTTTTTAGCCAAACGAAATATTTCACCGCTACCTATAGCCTTTTCTTAGAGATTTATTTATTTTTGATGTACGGTATCATCGGTGTCCGGTGCGAGATCAAAGGAGCAGAGTCACTTCGCTCCAGGATCCCTCGACCTTCGATCGGTCCCGTCCACGATGCATTCCAGGATGACTTTTGAGAAGATATCCTTAAGAACTGAGAGAAATATTCACTGTATAGTATACATCCTCGTGAGTGGCTACCGTTTGAGAATTCTAGTCGCGCCTCGACAAGAGTCTCGATCGGTGTGGGACGTAGTTGCGCGATTAATTCAGCGCGAGCCGATTGAATCGTAAAACGATCGTCGACGATAAACCTCACCGAGTCTCTCCGTGCTCCAATTCTTTAGAGCCTCATTTTCCCTGGACGAGACGAGACGAGACGAGACGAGAAAACGATCGGCAAGGAATTCGAGCGAGCGTTATATTCGAGAGTATCAAAAGTCTGGTTAAGTTCTACCGATCCCAAATATCCGTATAAGAAGGCTTTCCTCCTCAGCTCGTTTGCCAAGGAGGTAAAAGGACGCCTTATAGGATGGGAGAAAATACGTTTTTAGGGGCCGTTATCAGACCCCTTTCGATACCCGGGGACCAGTGACCGTGGCTACCTACCGCAGCGTCGAACCTCGTCGAGAAATCTCTACAAGCTTCCGAGAGGACCATTAGAGATGTATTCATCAATTTATTGGAATCGAAATCGTTCCGTGGTCGGAAACGACCGGAATCCCAATCCCACGAGTATGGGTGTGTGATATATCCAGCCTGCAGGCATCCCGGTGAACCTCTAATGCAAACGTTGCGGCTCGGTTGTATCGAAGCGTTTAACGTTATCGCGCCGGCTGAGTCACCGAGCAAGAAACGCACCGGACGAGAGAGGACGAAGTGAGAAAGAGCGAGGCGAGAGGCTGAGCAAACGGCTCGAGCAAGGACGTATGTAAATTTGAACGTATAAACCACTCGGACCAACCGAGCTGTCCGAACTCGGGGAGAATCTTTGATGGCGTCAATAAAGATCGCGATAACGAGTTTAAACACCGTATGAAAAATTTATGGGAATTTGTTTCGTTTGTCAGAAGAAAAATGTATCCCGCATCTGCATCGTCACCATGAGAAGCTCGAGACGAAACTGACCAGACTCACTATCAGAGGTCGGAATATCACAGAAAAAACTATTTCATCCGCTCGCTCGAAAGCGTCGATGTCACACTTTTTGAACATTTTTGCGGGCAATTTTGACAATTCGACTCGGCAATATCCGTAACTGAAGTCCCGTGTCTGCGAAAGGAACCGTGAAGCCATTCAATATCCACGCTAGCCCATAACTAATCGTAGCGTCTGACGGACACGCTCTAATATATGTTGGTTTTGGAGGTCCAACGATGAACTCTGTGGGGTATGCAGGAAATTTCGACCTGTGGCGATGGGAGCATGAACAGATTTCTTGAGAGACCAGTTAGTTGGGTATTTCATTCAGTTTCACAAAATTGTTCCATCAAATGTGACAAAATTGAGCAATTTATTGAATGAATAAAAGATGTGGGATTTACAGCACAAGATCAATCGGCTCGTTTCATCGATTCCAGAGTAAAACGTTGTACCTATACCGATGATAATAGATAGACGGGATACGTGTACTTGATGCTGGATACTGCCTACGCACATGTGTGCGTTATACGAACAGATTGATAATTCTTTTCCATGAAACAAGCCGCTCGGCGCAGCAACTGCTTCTGGAATTCCTCGCCTCCATATACACCTTCCTCCCTGCTCCGAGCTCCGCCGTGCCACCGTAGGTACTCCTGAAACCCTGATAACTATCTACAATGGCCGTGGTTCACGGCATCAAACGACTATTAAGCGTCGTCATTACGCGCGTGGTACCCTGGATACTGGACTGAGGACTGAGGACTGAGGACCGAGGACCGAGGACAGGGAGAGAGGCTCCACTCTGAGGCCAGGAACGATTAATATTGAACGATCCGAGGGACGTGTGAGGCTACTACCAAGTGTGTTAACCTAGTCGAACCCAACCTGACGTTGGCTTGGTTCGAAGTTGAGACTAGATAGCAAGTGGAGGGAAACGACTGACTGATTGAATGACTGACTGACTGACTCGCGGTCTACCAATGGCTGGGAATATTTCACGGAGCTAATAGCTGCATTGTCCTCGATTCTTGGAGATCGGATCGAGGTTGTAGCATTATTAATGGGGTTTTTTTTTGTCTCGTTGTTTTATCAGTGTTAAGAAGCCGTGCAATTTCTCATGCAACGACTATACAGCGGTGACTTTGTTAGATCTAGGGAAACTATTAAAACTTAACAAGTGGCGGTGCAGCGATAATGTCGGGGAATTGCAGAAGATCGAGATAGAAACGTGACCGGATCACTCGCACACGTTGAATCCGCATTCTGTAAAGAATTCCAGGACACCGGTCTCCTCTCTCTGAATATGCAAGGTTCCGGAGTCGGTATAGCTGTCAATCGATGCGCAGAAGGAATTTGCGGAATCCTGAGAGAACATATTTTGCAGACATTTAATAACTCCCTGAAAGTTCTGATCCCGTTCCACGCTTCGACGATGAATGGAACAATTTTTGACGCACATTTTATCGCACATCCAGTCCTGGTTCGAATATTGCAGGGTTACGAGCGAGAGCCAGCATCTTTGTACCGCGGGTTAAGTAACAAACACATCACTCTCGAGAGTCAAGACTGTCGCGCGACAATCGTAATGGATTGTCATCGCATTGTTGGGATGTGCGACAATTACTGGCAGCGTTGCCATATCTCACGCACGCCACAATACGTGTTTGCGCAGCGGGGTGCCGGTACCACTGAGGACCGCGAGGTGTGCCGCAACGTCGCATTCCTTCACCCTGTTCCGTTTTTAGTCTAGGAGCGCCATTCTGTTGCGCGGCTCGCGCGTTAAAAGACGTCCTGCTTTACTGCTACTCTTCGCGACCGCGTTCAATCGCGAATACTTCCACTGCTGTTTTCTAAGCATTCACATTCCGATCGAGGTGATCGATTTTACCGGTCTAACGGGGGAGGGGGTACAAGGGTAGACGCGGATCGATCCCTGGGGACGTTTTCCGCAAATCTTTGACTAAATTAAACGAACCTGTTTCTCGCCTCAGGCTCCGAACCCCAGTTTTTTCCGTCCCCGCCTAATTGCTGTGGGATCCGTTCCTCAATATCCGAACCTCAACCAAATTGAATAATAATCATGGATCACTGACTAGTCACGTCACCCGAAGTTCCGTTGCGATCCGATGATACAATCCTAGGAACGCTGCTTTTGGGTGTATAGACAGCGAAAAGTACTGGCTTCGTTCCAATTCGCTTCTTGCAATAAAGGTCCAGTCTTGGCGCCATTTTGTTCTGGTAAGGAAACGTCGAGGTAAAATAAAGAAACGGCGAAGACATTCATCAAGTCGAAGTCGGCGCCAGTAGTGCCGCTGCCTATTCTTCCACTTTGTCGTTCCGTGTGTATGCTGGAGCGCTGACGATGAGTCCTGACGACAATCACCAGAGGAGATCTTGTCACCGAGTTTCCTCCGCGGCGTCGAGGAAGCTGTTCTTCAAGTCCGATTAAAACTCTGCAGAATCAGTTTCGATTCAATTCTAATGTGCTGAATGGATCTAACCGTCCTTTGGATGTACTCAAGGAGCTAGACATCCACCACCTACGTGCTGAATGATGAGAATATTCCCACCACGTTCCGCGGGAGGGATTACTAGACTTCAAAGAGCCGCTACCATCATTAATATAAATTACTTCAACCACAAGCACGACAGCGTTGAACCTGGGCTGCGACCCACCAACAGCGACGTATTACCAGATTCCACAAAGCACCCATAATTTTAACAGCGAGGCTATTTAATATGCGATATGGCTTCCGCAGCAGCGAGAGCATCTTGTTCAGTTTCAGGTAGAATTTTAACCCCCGACTAATACATAGTTACCACGGGAGGTAACAGACCACGGGAGTACCTGTAGCCTCGTGCGGTACCCGAAGGAATTTGTGAACGACATTTTCCACTTAGCCTTTGACCGCGTGCCACTCGCCAGTCATCGAAAGCCTTTCCTCGAATTACATCGAATTACAGCCGCATCTGATGGTGTTTATTAATTTTTTTCATTCGGTGTAATTGAGTGGTCAGTAAATGCCAGTCGGACAAATTAGTCCAGGTAACCAACTTTAGGGTAATTACCGGTTGTCGTTCTCGCTCCAGAAATGTAAGTCGTTCGATTGATTCGCAACGATTAAGGGATCGGCAGAGGTTGATGTCTCCGAGCCATGAAAGATTGAGGCCAAATAAAGGCTATCCCGCAACCGCATCTCTGAATCCAAAGTTGAATATTGCTTAAACGTTGTCGAGTATCTGCGTTTATGGATAGGCAAGATGTCACTCCGGTGAACAGGTTCATGACTATTGATGACGGTACGGAGAGACCAGAATGTAATTACAACCAGTCAGCCACCTCCGGTAATTATTTAAGGGGAGAAAGACGGAGGGGAGATCGGTTTAATGCGTAAAAACGTCAACCGTTGCTCCATCACCTGTCACTCAAAGCCAATCGTTTGGTCGTTGCCACCGTTCTATCATGAATGAGGAGTCGCGGTCTACATGTTACAGCTAATTACACGTACATATTAATCCGCCGTTAGGCCTAACTTCTGTACGGATCGGTAACAGCAATTAATCCTCTGGTCTAGCCATCGATAGCTGACCCGTTTCACATTGGGCCGGTAAGCCTAACGAGCAACGGCATCGTGGACACGATTCTACGATCGAAAAAATTGATAAAAATGAAACGTGCCTCCTGTGAGGTTTGAACTCACGACCCCTGGTTTACGAGACCAGTGCTCTACCACTGAGCTAAAGAGGCTATAAAGTTGAAAAAATTCCGCGCACTTTCCCACTGGGGAAAATATTTTCAATTAAAGAATCATCGTCCGTGTCGAACCAGATCAATAACCGTAATTTATTCACGCTGCAATTGACACCGTGAGTCGATGTGGTCAGGTTATGCAAAATGACTCGAGTATCTGCAAGAATTCTTCAATAGAGGTCGAATGAATTTGATGATCGAGCCAAGCTGTAAATTAATTTTTTTTCGTTTTGTTTTTACCCATCCCAGACGATTGACGAGATCGCTTGTGCAGGTACCGTACCCCTGTTGCGTTTGTGTCATTTGAGTTACAAGCATGGTTCGAAGCGTCTATACTGTGTCCAATGACTCAAGGGTTGAGTTACGATTCGTCACTGTCACCTGGTGCAACGTCACGGGCTCAAAAGATGAGACAAAAGATAGTGAGGTAGGGTGAAAAATGATACGCAAAAAAGAATAGAGAAATTCCATTTGTCCCTTGGGAACCGATCTAGGTGCGTTTAAGTTTTGAAAATATCTTCAGACTGGACAAGGGTGGACAAGCTTGGACAAGGGTGGTCGAAAATTATATACCCTCAGATCTTTCAATCTTCAGAAGGTGTTTGCCAATGTGTCAAACTTCACCGCCCGTACGAGGTGAAACAAAATTGTTTTCGAAAAGAGAGTTTTTACACTAACTACGTAATGTTTGAACAGTTGCAGCAGCAAAATAACTGTCGATCAGTATTTCCTCGAGTAGCAGAAATTGATCTTTCATTGAATCAATGCATGATGAAACGCCCTTTTTTTACTCCAACCATAGGAACCCTAATTCTATAATCAACTTAATGCGAAAAAATAGAAGTCTACGTCCGCTGAAGAATATACAATAGTAAAATCTGTGTTTCGAAAAATGAACACAAATTTTGAGATTGATTCTGCTTAGTATTCAATACTATTTTTTATTCAATTGCTCGTATAAATGTGTTGCTTCGATCGAATGAAGTATTGAAATGAACCTGATAATTGAGTGAATTTTCTGAAACACAAATTTGCATGTGTGTACTGTGAGTAACGATCTGATACTGCACATGGTAAATATGTAGCGACGGTATCTGGTGTACTTTGTAATTATTCCAGTTCATTACCTCGGCAAAACACGTATACGTCACCTTGCAGCAGCTGTTATCTCGTTATAGTGTAATTACACCGATTAATTGTTGATCAAACAAATTTCGAACACGTTATAATCTTATACACAGCTTTATGGCAAATGTTTCCAACAGCTGCGGTGTCCGAGCGGTTAAGGAGATGGACTTGAAATCCATTGGGCTTTGCCCGCACAGGTTCGAATCCTGTCCGCAGCGTTCACTTTTTTTCATTTCTTTCTTTTTTTTCTTGTTTTTTTGTCTGTGCAATATCGTGCAATAATTTATAACAAATGTTATCAACAGCTGCGGTGTCCGAGCGGTTAAGGAGATGGACTTGAAATCCATTGGGTTTTACCCGCACAGGTTCGAATCCTGTCCGCAGCGATCAATTTTTTATTGAAAAAGGATATATTTTTGCAAAATTGTGCGAAATTAATTCCCAATTTACTCAAGTTCTATAAAATATTGCAGAACCCTTGCTGTGAACGGAATAGTGACATTTATTTTCACTGACATATAGCCAGTCATAATGAATTGAAAACCTCGCCTCTTATCAATAGAGATAGAACAGGAAGAAAAAGAGAGGGAATGTTGCTTATCTATGATTCCGACAAATGACGATCGCCGAATCATTCTTTTCCGACGCTTGTTTGTCTATCATAGTTGTACAGCTATTCATCCGACTTAATTGCACGATGAAATGAATCGGTTCTATAAGCGTCAGCAACACGTTTCGAGGATCTTTTTTTATCTTAATTTTTTTTTCTCTTCCATTAGGGTGATTTACATTGGGCACTCGTGAACTGTTGATTTAAATGATTCCACCAACGGAAATGTTAAGGCTTACTAATTAATGTATACATAATGTGTTCACGATCAGTATTCAGTAGGTCCAAACTGCACTATTAATTCCTATTGATAGAACATTTAGTAGGCAATTAATAGAACCGCCCGCAATCACCGACTACGGTGATAGTATTTATCGCCTCTGCGTCTATAATCATCGATTGGAATGAGGGTAAAATTAAACCATCACTGACCTAGACCATGGACTAACGGTGGAAAATTTCAGCTTGCATTTCAATACTCACAATTTCGAGCACAATTTTCTATTCATAGATTACACCGAAAAGTAATAGCAACCCTTATTTGCCTACGTGCAAATGCAATGCCGTAGTAAACTTTGGTTACAGTCATTAAATCAGCCTTAAAAGGCGCTGAATTTGCGAACTGCATTCCCAACGTCAATGGCTACCGCGATTTCGAATGCACTCTAACCAAATGTAAGAAAAGTGTGCCCGCGTTTCAGCTTTTCGAATCACTTTCATTTGGAAAGGTTGGTGGACAAAAATATAAGCGCAACAAAACGGAAAAATTGATTTTTTGCCCATTTCGACGGCTGTAATGTAATGTACGAAAAAGTTATGCTGGCCAATTTTGTTTTCTTCTCTTATAATACCGTTGTTTGCAAAAAAAATAAAAAGAACAAAAAATTGTTTCGCGGTTTCAAAGCTCGCGGATCTTTTAATTTCATAAAAATTCCTAGCGACCGTTCGTCCGCCTGCGTATCCTCCCTTGGAGGCCATCATTCTGTTTCCTTGAGCTCTCTCGAGAGCTGTCTCTCGGCGTCTAGACACGTAATTGGAGAAACAAAGAGGCGGCAATTAAACTCAACTCACAATTACACCAAGTAATGCGAATATAACGTGAATTGTTAAGGATAAAATGCCTGCCTGGAAGTATGGCCGCCATGATTCCGCGACGGCTGGATTCATCCGTTGATTAAATTACGTCTTGGAGCAAATTAAGCAAATAAGAGAAAAGAAATTCGCTCACAGTTTATTACCGAAAGGTATTAACAAGCCAATTTTATACCATGTCAATCAGTTTTATCGACCCATACCGATTATTTTCAACACATAAATATATGATCCTGGATCCGAACGATGATGTTACTTGAATGAAGAAGCGTGGAAAAGTTTTCCCTACCATTGGCCTACAATGCGTAGACAGTTGTCGGTGGATTCTCAAGATCGGTTTGCTATTTTGCGCCAAGAACGCATAGCTCGTAAACATTGGATAAACAAGAAAGAGGAGCTGAAGTTGGTTCGTTGGAAAAAAAAATGACCGTAAAGCTGCCAGGATTGTTGAATGATTGGCCGTGAAGACCTCGAAAAGAATCGCTCAGGTACAACTGACATTGTTCTCTTACGGTTTGATGCGCCGATTGCAATTTCAAGGCCTTCCATAGTTGAGTTGTTTAATTATTACTACACATCGTCTGGTGAGAATTAGTGCATCCGGTTTTCTGCACTGAGGAGTGAAAATAAAAGAGGACGCTATAAATATAGAGATGCAATTTACTCTCGACTGCAGTGCGCCGCTTTCCGTATTTGGGAAAAAAAAATCTTTGCTTTCTGGTTTTTAGCTATAAGAAAAGTTCGGTTCTTTGGAGAGATTAACGATTCAACCCCCTCTACTCGAGGAAGCTTTTCATTGCGTCAATATCCAAGAATTTGTCGCTTGGTTGAAGACTGCTCGGGTGAGAGGACATCAAAGCTGTTATATCCCCCATCCTCCCGGCACCATTTTCCCCTCGAAACGAGGTCCTCCGACGCCACCGTCTTACGCCAACCGCCCCCGTCCCGCGAAACTTGGTAATAATCATTTATTATCCCTTTGAATATAATGAAAACAACAATGTTATGAAGTTAGAAAATTAAGGCTTTGTTTAAAAGTGAGCTGCGCATATTCACAACGGTCTTAATGAATTGAGGTCCTCATCATCGTCGAACGTACCCCAATAGCTCGGGTAAATTTATCAGCATGTCGCTACATTTTTTTCTTCTTTCGACATAATTTTTCTCATAGACTGACATTTGCGATACCTGAACACGTGTAGAAAGTGTAAAAACAGTAACAGATATATACGACGTACATCCGATCGAGCCACCATCTGGTTTTCATTGGCGTTATGAGCGCTTAACAGATACGAGAGAATTCTTTCCCTTCAGAATAGTGGCAGGGACAGATCGCGTTATTCGGTGTAGAAGAGCGTCTAGAACTTTTCAGAATGTTGGCTCATTAATAAGAGCAATTCTCCGCATATCTCCTCTCCATAAAGCACGTTTTCGCTCGCGGTATAACGGTGTACCGAAACTGGCCAAACTTCCGAAGAATGCTTGGCCCACGCATACTTTCATTAATTTCGCGTGTCTCGTTCCGACATCGTTATTCCATTGATGATTTTTGCTATTTGTATTGGTCGAGAGTACAACCACCACGTTTTTGAACTGGTCTCTGGCATTCTCAAATTTGTAATCAAAACCAAGACCCTCCATTCACGTTCCAATCAGTTAAACTTCCCACAATCGCTACTATATAGCTGAATGTCTATTACCCATGTGAAGATATTCCTTTGTGAACTCAAGTTTCCACACTCGATCTATGAACGGGACCTGGTTCAAGGATGTGTGAGAGTCTAGGAACGGAATGCGTACACTGAAGTTGCGTGGTAGGTACTCACTGGGTCTGCAGATGAGTATTCAACCAGAGGCAGAGGTGGAGCAGCCCCAGTCTCTATATTAGTAAGTTGGTTCACGCCAAACCTGCAGAGACAAGAGACCTCGATATTAACTCACTTTATACCAGCGCGTTAGTGCTGCTAGGCGGAAGCCTGGTTTCTAGGTGCTAGGAAACCCTAGACTCTCTATAACTTGGATAACTTAACGCCTCCAAGGTCTAAGATCCCATGCGAACGCGCCTAAGTCGGGGGGAAATTTAGCGGAAACTCACTACAAGCTTCGCTCTGTATGAACTCGCTATCGGTATCAAAGATTTGGGAGTGATGACAAACAACACGAGGTCGAAGAGTTGCCAAAAAGATGATTTGCTTCAGGATTCATATGGCCTGACGTGCAAAAGTTCAGTGACACCATCAAAGTCATTTTGTCTCGTTGCACGATGTTGATTTCGTTCATGCTGTGCAGTTTCTTTTTTTTTCTAGTGGATTCTCAATTTTCGATATAGTCGAGTTGACTGCAGCGAAGAGGAGTTTAAGGAGCCTGGACAAAGTGGCCGAGGACAGTTTCAGCTGCCCGTAACAGTCGGTTGTGCAAAATATCCGTTAACGCTGAGTAGTGCCGGAATATGTTTCATTGGCTATTTATATATATGCGATGACGCTGTTTTCACGCGTGCGTTGAAGAACTGCCGCGGCACTTTGGGCATAAGTCATTAACTCTCACTTCATAGGAACGCGTAATATGTTACCGTCACAAATGACAACTCAACGTTTAATCACTTCACACCTATCTTAAATTCCTAAAATTGTTTCAACCGGTAGAAAGTAGATGATTTAATGACCTAACGCAGATCTGCATCACCGTCCTTCTACCCTCTTAGCAGCGATCTCGAAAAAGACCATGCACGCGCACCACGGTTCAACGCCGGACTTTAGGTAACGTCAGTGGTCGCGAGGCTTGACGCATAACCCAGCATCTGTTGTGTAGCTGAAAACGCGTTGCAGTAGGCCTTTTCGTTGCAAAAGGTATAAAACACACGGGAGACTCGAGATACGGATGAACAAAAGAGCCGCATACTCAGTCTTGGATAATTTCATGCAGAATATCTCGCGGACAAAACGATCATCGAACGAAGAATTAGAATGAGGTTTTTCGTCGATGGTCAAGATTTTGTATTCACCTCAACCTCTGTGATAATCCTTCGATCAGCACGGTTTCCATATTCACGTATTTTCCTCGATCTCGTACCTCTCCTTCTGTTTTTTTTTTTCTACTCAATGTCCTTTGCCCCCTGAGCAAGGCTACTTAGTTTGCGAGGTAAGGGACATAAAGTACGTCGTACTGGTATCGTAAAGCACTCGACTGGCACTCGGTAACCAGCTTACAAATGACTCTCTTAATGCTTCGTGCCTACTGTATATTTTACCGAGGTTTACACCACACCATAACTTATACTTTCCGTCTTAGCCTGCCCGGAGGTGAGTGTAGCTGCGGTATCTGCACCAGCAGCAGCAGCAGCAGTACGGAGAGAAAATGAGTAAAATGGTAAAAACTGTCGGTGGAAAGAGAGTCTGCGCTTGGTGTTTTCCATCTTAACTGGAATTGCACCGTTAGATCTAGTTTCTTCGCGATATACAATCGATCAAGAGAACGGCATAGCTGTTACAAGACGGCCGGAGGTCTCGCGGTTCTGTCTGTGGTATATAAAACAAGTTGAGGTGCGGATTCACGCGACGCTGCTCGCATGACGGCGCCATTAGTTTTAAATTATTTATCCGTAAACTTTATCGGGTTCGAACAATGTGTCTCTTCCAAAAGTCATTTCCGAGTATTTTATGAACCCCGAATTCTATCGCTCTAAGCTTGGCCCGTGGCCAACTACGGTGGTTTATTATAGTTTTGTTATGACAGGAACCCGCTTCGGTAAATTAATGCCGAAACAAATGTATCTGCTCCTAAAAGAGCTGGGATGTACCCCCTAATTGAATCGGTAAACACAATAAATTATCACATAAGTAGTCTCGTCGGTTAGGTAAATCACTTTTTCCAAAAATTATACGCACGCTCTCGCAACTGATACTCTGCATTCGAACAGGTCCCTCGTCCATAAATGTACCAACGATATTCGTTTCAAACGTAACGTTCTAGCCTCTAAGATACGGGGGAATATAACTGGGCAGCTGACAGACATAGCGGACTAAGTAAGAAAGTGGATATAAATCTCGGTCTCGAAATTGCTCTAGTTATGAGTCCGGTGTCTCCATTGAGCTACATTGCTGCAGTGTGTATTCGGAAATACGAACGACTGTATATCGTGCATTGAAGAAATCTGGCGATACATTTTTAGGTGTAAGAGTATAGCTCGGCTATCCCATGGGATCCGAAATCTGTTCCAGACGCGTGTCTAATGCTAACGATACTCGAAAAGGTCTGCCCCTCGGGAATCTTACGAGGTTAAGAGCGTTTTAGTGCTCACTTAGCGCTTGTATTGACTCCGACCTAGACCCGATCTCCATCTTCCGAACGAGCCTCTTGTTTCGTTGACAAATATTTATTGAGACGAAATTTGGTGTAATCGTTCAAGTCACCTTCTCGGTTTTCGGGTAGACAAATTTTGCAATTTTGAATCACCCTTTCCCCCACGAGCTTCGAAGACCTAACCTTTTATCGCAGCCGGTTTTTTCGGTCAAACTAAAAATTCCGCCACCCGGCTGCGTCTCGGCAGCTGGTTAGCGTTACGACAAATCATAAGGAGTCGACAGCTACAAGGTTCGTAGGGGATTGTGTCCCCTTTTTCTCAATCTTTTACACGTACGTAGTTCGCTGCAAGACGGTTCCTGGTACCGAGGAGTCCGATGGAATCGTATTGTTATGACTATAACCCAGTTGATTTACGATTTCTCTCGAAGTGAGAACTTTTTAATGAATGTGATATGAGTAGAGAAGAAAAAAAAAAGTAGAAACCACAAGAAATCGGGTACGGAAGTTGAACTCAGACTCTTCTTCTGAGTGGAAAATAAAACAGATGCTACAAGCCTACAATGGACTCATAAATTTTTATGAAATTAGAGAATCTAACGCGATTGCGGAAAAATCCTTGTACGTCGATTAACTTTCCATACTGATTGAGGACGATGCGACAAACGGTGGTCTTCCTTCAGTGAGTTTCCTGTACACAGTTTTTCCAAGAACTCGCGCAAACGAGGAGTCAATTTAATTAATTCAATCGCATCAGCGATTATAATTTTCCAATCTTTTTCTCAAGCTTGGATCCACGGTGTTTTCTTTTTTTATTGTTCGCAGTTGTAGCTTCTTACGGCGAATCAAGTGATACCGAATAATGAAAATAAATTATAAACTCATCCCCATGGCTAATGTGTCTAGCGAACCATTATCGCTTATTAGAAGTGGTCGTTGGACACTGCAGTAAAGGACAGTGCAACAGGACAGCTGACGTATCAAAGAGGTACCGCCTGCGGAGTGACTGGACTGTGGCGGCCCTCTTTACGACAAGATCTGCCCTCCGATATACCTAACGAATAATTCCTAATTAATTACTCTTTGAGCAGGGATGGGTACACGCGTACGGACTGCATCATGCGTCGTTCAATTCGCCGGCTACCCTAGCCAGGTAAGCACCTAGGTACTCGGCATACTCGAGTATAATGGCAAAGCCAGCGGAATCATGGAACGAATTCCGATCAAAAATACTAATTAATTACCGGTGGTCACGAGCGTTTCCACATTTCCACGGAACTTATATCGCTATTTGAGAACCCCGCACGACGCCAGCTTCCTGAATACTCTACACTCCGCAGGATATTCTACACACATGCAGACCCGCGGATACGTGTGTCCAGGGACAGGCAAGACAAAGGCGACTGTCGGTGCCAGGAAGCGATTCCGTAACCTTTGCGATCGCCACTCTCAGATCTCGCGAAGGGTTTATCAATAAATTTCAGTCGGCGCCCGCGGGACTCTCGAGTCTCTCGGCCCTATGGTAAAATGTGTGTATAAAATTCAGAATACTCGTTCGGAATTGCAAATCGTAGCCAGATGGACACATCCTGGTTTGCTATAACGGAGCCTAAGAATTCGCTCGCTTCCGTCTGCCGAATGATATTTTTCTTACGTAACTCGCCCTATTATTTCCCGCTTCAGTTTCTACACACAACGACACCGCATCCTTCCACTTCTTCAGGGAACCGTCAGTCTGCAGTTTGTACGTCCTTACATACTGTCTACCGTCACGTCGAACCAAGTGACAAACTGCTACGCTGCGCGTTGAATTGCAGATGAATGTGGGCAGATGGACACGTCCGGGCTAAATTCACCCCGTTAATCCTTTCGCGGTATGACGCAGTATCGGTCATCATTCTCAATGATCGACTCCTACGAATTATTTATAGGGCCTGTTTATTCAAGTATCCAACGGATGAAACAAGGCTGAAATCTAATTCGAGTGTTACGTTAGTTACGGATCAGGTGACAAGCAATTGCAGACTTTAAAAGATTTCCTACAATTTCAAGAAATTTCAAAGTGATTGCAATCGACATCGAATGATTCATTCAGCTCTGCGGAAATGTCGGTTAATTAATTCTTACGTTTATGATGGACACTTTTGATAAATAATTGTTGCACAAGGGTGTCTTATACTAAAATCAGGATCTGAAATTTCTTGAGGTTTCCAAGTTTTTCCAGACCATTTTTTTATATTTCCAGGAGTAACTTTTTCGACGTACGAGTTCTAAACTTTTTTCATAGTTGGAAATTTGAAAATCATAAAATTTGATCTGAATTTGAAGAAACTGTTATTCACAGGTACATTTTTCAAAGAAATCTATTCATAAGTAAAAAAATTCCACGTTTGGCACAAAAATTCCTTGAGGATCTCAGGATATTCCTCAATACAGAAAATCTCTGAGCCAGACACCCTGTGAATTTAAAAATTCAAAATTTTTTCAATTCAGGTCGTTATATCTCAAATGTTTCGATCATGAACGAAAAATTAGGAGTCTAAATGGAAAATGTATTTTTGAATAGGTTCTTTTCCCAAAACTGAAAAAAGTGATCAAGAACCTGGATGCTGCACTGAAACATCTGTTGGTAACATTGAACGTGTGCATAGGTCGAGCCTCTATGTATCTCCGTGGGTGTAATTATACTCATTAGCTGACTTCGGAGCGTATATAGTGTTCGTTGAGTTTTACCGAAATCTTTATTTCTGGAGTTTCTTACACTGCGGCTACTATGCGTGGGAGGCATCTACTCAGTATTAAGCTGTGCAGCAGTGTCCCAAGTGCGCCTAATAGCACCACGAGTCGTCCCATGCCGTTAAATATAGAAAATCTACGCCAATAACTCAACAGAGTTAATTACACAGGGAGATGAGATTGCGCGGGCGGAGTTACGTAATAAGTTTTCCAAGTTCAACCCGATGTTCTCTAGCTATCCTTATCTTAATACTTAATTTCACCAAAGGGCGTGGTGCGGTGACAAAGTACTCCGAACCACCGCCGATACCCATCCCCATTTTGCACCCCTCCTCGCCAGACGTGAGGAGTAATATATTCCCCGACACGTGTTTCGCCGTCTTTAAATCATTCGAAACAAAAGTCAAACGAAGAACTGATCTCAAATCGTCGCTCTAAAATTTACCTCGCCACTAATGACGACATTTGTACCGTGATGGACTACAATAAGTGGATTTCTTCAGCCGGATACGCAGCTGGCTGCAGTTCCAATCGTTAATCAGCGCGTTTCGATCGGCAGACGAAGAGCTGTGAGGCTTTTGAGATGTTCGCATTTCGTTTTTCCACTTTTTCTTAATCGTAGTGCGAGGGGTCCGATACCGTCTCCCGGATTCGGGGGAGTTTTTACTCTCGGTGCTGCTGTAATTACAATGAACCTTCGACGTCAGATTATTGTCTCGGAGCACGCGACGCTGGTTCATGCATACATCGCGTAATTGCAACGCGTTGGGAAAACTCTGTGTAACTTTCGATCGGTACTCGAGGGCAGCGTTCTGAAGTGGAACTAGCCAAGGAAGACAGACCACTTTCCCGTTCGTACCCGGAATCGTGCGACATCGAGTCGCGTCCGATCAGGCCTTTAGGGAATCGGATCGAGTTTGATCGGAGAGTCGAACGATCGAGAGGCAGGCGTGTGTCTACCGGTCTTGGAGCCGGCGACATACTACAGAAAATATATAGAACGGCGGAAAAGGTTTTATTCCGACGCTGAATGAATTTTTTTAGAATTCGGCTGAATACTCATATGATATGAAAATTCATGATAATTTCATTTAAAAATGGGTTTCCAGTGCTACGATAATTGCTGGATCGGATCATAAAATATTTCAGAATAAACGAGAAAATAAAAATTTTACGATTTTAATTGGTTGGACTATTGATAGGATTGACTGAAATACCCTTGTCAAAGCTGAAAACTAAAAAAGAATCCTAATATGTTTTGAATCTCCGAAAAGGTTTCATAAATTTAATGGAATCATATCAATATTGAGATATACTAATTGAAGCGTTCTAGATTTTCATAAAGTTTCCTTTTTTTATTCCCGCACCGCGCGGTTCGGATATGGGAATATAAATATTTACAGCTGATATCGCGTTTCAAAGGAATGTGTCAGGCGGTCCGAGTGAAACAGGTTGGAAGAAATTTATTCTGTTTAAAGCGAGAACAACAAATTACGACGATAGTTGATCTCTCCTAATGCGACACGAGGGAATGTTAAGAACTACATGAAACTCTTTCTCGATTCAAACGGATTATCTCATGTTCGTATTATATTGTCGGTCATAGTTCAGATATTATCGACACTTCCGGAACTTCCGGAACAATATCTCGCCTCGATAGCCGCGTATTTTTGGCTCGAGAGGTCAAAAAGCCTGATAGGAAAATTAAAGTGTAACGGGTTCAACTCTTTGTGTCCTGGAACGCGATGGAATTGAGCAAAGGCTCGCCCCACGTAGCTGTAAGAATGCGTGAGACCGCTCATTTAAAATTCCACATCAACATTTTTCGGGAACCAAAAATACTCGACTAATATATAACGCTCGAAATATGTTGTTACCAAAGAGGATGAAAAGAATGAGTGAATTTTTCTCGAATCTAGACCAAAGCTCCGCGGCCATCTCTTCTGTCAAACGGTTGTACCGAGGAATGCCAAAGATTCACGCGCTGATGCATAGCGCAAAGGGTGTCGCCTGTCAATATTAATTGGCTAATAAAAAAAGCTGTCATCTCTCTCCCGTTCCGTATCCTCGGACACTGTGGAGCCCGGTATTAATAAAAATACAACAACTTTTTCTTTCAATTATTATTTTTCACCGCGGGACGCTGCCATCGAAAGACGGAGGAAATCTGCGTGTGTGTGTGTGAATTTGTGCACACAGTGTGCGTGTACATGGACGGAAAAACTCACATGGCGTAATATTGACAACCGCTCGTTGGCGCATGCGTATTTTTCTATCGCGTCTACGCATGCAGCCAGTGTGTGGATACTGGAGGGGAGACGCAGAAAGCGTACTTTAATTTATGTTGGAAGCTAGAAAAGTAAAAAAGGTGACCTGGACATGTGACGTGACAAAAAGAAAGACAGGGGTTATAATTTATACGCTTAAACACCGACTGTATGTGTGCATGCACTTGGAAACCATTTTTACGTTTTTCTCCCCTTGTGCGTGATACACTAGCTTCTTCAACCGTATACCCACAACTTCGTCACCTCTCTTCCGGATTCACACGGTATCCGTGATATTTCTCATTTCTCAATCCACTCCGCAAAGTCCTCGTTATCGTACAATTGTATGTACTTCGAATAGAACAAATTAGAGCCGAGGGAATTTTACCTCGAAAATTAACGAATAAAACATTGATTCTTCTCTCAAGGTTTGGACGCTTGAATAGAGGAAAAATCTCTCCTTTGTACAGGGACCAAAAATTAAATTATTCGGTTCGCTAAATTCTAGTCCGATAAATTCAAAATTGAGAAATAGAAAAAGAGTTATGACGTCACTAACGATGGGATAATTATTATTTTGAAGCTACTGTGTCGAATGTGGTTCTAAAGACGTGGAAAAAAAAAAAAAAAATTAGGATCGAAGCTAATTAGCAAAACTTCGATCTTTCGGTTTCTGATTTATTCAGAAAATCAGGAGATTGGAATATCGAATACCGGCCGGTTTTTTGTGTTGTTCTGGAAAAAAGAATAAAAAATAATAAGAAGCATCGCACACCGGGCTGAAAACGGTCGCGTAGAGGTTAGCAGCGGACAGGGGACATCGGACAAGTATAAGCTAGCGAGATCCCGCCTTGGCGATAATACGGGGGACACATCGCCACCTCGACTCGGTGATCGTAAAACTTGCTCAGGTAAAACGCGGTGCCGTTTGTGAGTCCCCAAAGACGCCCAAACTCGAGTCGAGAGAGAAGCTGCGGCGTCGGACGGGACCGGACCGTCCGCATCCCGGCACCCAGGAGCTGCTACCCGGATATTACGATCTCGTCTATTCGACCGGGGAAATCTACTATCGCAGGGTGCATGTACCCTCGTGTACGACCGGGGTGGTCCTCGCGGCGACATAGGTTCATTAATTGACGAGATACTCGGATATCGTCAACCGGAATACCTGGTAGCATTACGCCGCGTTTTACGAGCGGCATGCTGCGGGTACGAAACTCACCGATTTCGGATCACGATTCTCGTTTCACCCAACATCCGGTGAACAGCGAGTCTCCGCGATTCGTCAACGGCGCAGAAGATCGTTCGTAACGAGAATGAGATCCCCGGCGCTAATGAAGTATGGCTGAGACTTTTTGCGATCGGTATTATTGCCGGAGTCGAGGTAGGATCTCTCGTTTTCTCCGACGGTCAAGATCGGCGGCCGGTTTTCTGCTGGCACGTTTTAGTCGCGCATTCAGTGCGGTCAGCTGTCCCTCAGCTCCCGGGTAGACGTACGAGCGACCGAGTCGTCCTTATCTCTCGGTCGCATCTCAGCGCCGATGGGCTAGCTAGCAATTTATACTACCAGGGGCTCAATGTTTTCGAACGAGTCCGTGCAGCCCGGTTTCTATAACTTTTAGGGCGGCACTAAAACGTTTATGAGTTTATTGTGTCCACGGGAATGAAATACTCGCTGGATGCTGCGAAGGACGATCATCGCTCTCGTTTATTTTCCCTCCACGATCGCAAAGTCCGTTTAAGTAGGCCACGAATTTTTTTAATTTCTTTTTTTTTTCGTCTTTCCTTTTTGCCAACCGTTTTGTCCTCGCCTACCCCGGCTCGGGCCTCAGCACGAGAAATCTGTCGTCACTGTTCAGGGAGACAAGACATCCGTCAAGTTCAGCGGCGAAGGACCGCGAATGAACGTATGGTCGGTATGTACGTGTGTATTTCTGTAGAGCGAAGTGAGACGAATAGATGAAAAAAATGGATGGCTCTCGCTCAGAACACGGTCCACGGATAAGGGCTGGGGATCTGAGGACCTAATTTGTGAAACTAATGGCTGTACTATACTCTGTGTATTGACGACTATGTAATATGGTGATGAGACATTTTATGGTGAGCGGGGAACGCTCGATATTTCTGCATCTGCGGCGTCTGCCACCAAAAGTGACGCCGAAACGACGTAATTAAATATAATTACCGTTTTCATTCGGTTTAATTAGCGCGCTATAACCACCTCGCGGTGACAATATTATTACACTAAATGAAGTCTGATTAAATTTCACTCGAGTGTTTTGTGAGTAACGAACTTTTGAAAGTGCTCCCTAAGGGCGCATTCTTATTTCACGTGTACGACTATGCGGGGCCTCAAAGTTGAATTACAACCCTCTTGAGTCTTCGTAGGTTGTTCCTCGTTGCAGGAAGAGTTCATATAATTTTTTTGTTATTTTTCTTATAAGAATATATCGCGGATTCCTCGGACAAGCGTGTATTTGTTGCCGTAATGCAGTTAACCCGACGTAATAAATGACCGTTAATTAACTTGGCGAACGGCCGCGACAAGGTGCACGCATAATTCTTCCGTATTCCCATAAAATAATTACAATCACCTTCGCTCGTTTTATTACCTCGCGAAGGTCGCGCCACGGGAGTCCGAAAGACCCCTGAGGCGTTTAATGCACCGTAGGCGATCCTTTGCCGCGGCTACCGTCATGTACGTTATTTATCTTGACGCTAATTCTTCATCCATAGAAACGCGGGGATCCGAGGCTTGAGTTTCTCCCATAATACCGGGAAGAGGAAACTCGCTCGTTTGACGAAAATTTACCATTCCGTTCGCTAAACGTTCGCTAAACTAGACGTCAACGTAAATCATGAAAAAGTACGCGAGACTCACAAAGAGGCGACGACGGAGGGACCCGAGTGTCGGATGAAGAAAAAGGGAAATAAAGGAGCAAAAAAATTGTAGAGAAGATAAAAAAAAGATCGCAGGAGATAAAAATTCGGGTTTGCAGGGTAAGCGGAGCGCAAAGTGTGCAACTTGCAAGTGCGAGGCTTGAAACAGCGCCGAAAAACAGTCAACACTCTGAGGAAACTCCACGGGCCAGTGCTCGCGAGTACAAGGCACGCCTGACCTCCTGCCAGACAGATTAAAACGACGGAGTAACTACGACAAAACTATTTCAGAATGAACTCGTACGAGCCGGCGGGACTCGCGAGATGAGAAGAATATATTTATGGAGAAAAATTAAGGGTGAAGAAAGTCATCAGAATAAATAAGTGCGAGTCTCTCGGTCCCAAGATCCGAGATCCGAGATCGAACCTCGATCTAGCAGGTATGTTTACCTGAGGTATTAGAGAAGATCCGAATGGATCATTAGGAGGTGTCATAATCCAGTTGTATCCCTGTCCCACAGATTCTTCGACCTTTGTGTTCGATTTTTCCACGTCAAGTGCTAATCGGATTAGGGACGGACCTTATTATATTTCCACATTAATACCCGCCTCTTTCTTTCTTTCTCTGTCTCACTCTCGATCTTCAGAACCAAACTCGGTCCATAGTGAGTCGCAGAGAGGCCGTGGTCAAAACTTCTCAACTAAGCCCCTGCGACGTCGTCACAACATTGTAAAGCCCAAAGGGCCTTCTCTGACTCCAACCCTATGCCGATGACCATGTAATAAAACTTTTTACTCTCAATACAGTATTGCCTACGATAATCGTCAGTCGCGTCAAATTCTCGATCAAACTTACAACCTGAGGATGGTCGTTCGAATAGTCAGCGATCAATGAACTTACTGTTAAGACAGTCGAAGGTACAACTTGGTGAGTGGAAAGTCGAATTTATGACGACTGAACAGTCTGAAGTTGGCTAAAATCTAGAAACAAGCTTTCAGACAAGCTTCCCAACCAATCCAACTGTCTGATAGCTCAACTTCAGACTGTTCAGTCGTTAGCAATTCACTCTGTATACTGACTGTGGATATAATGGATATAATGACCATGACTCATGCAGAGTGTCCATTGTATCTTCTCTATAACTGACTTGCTTCAATTCGCACTCACAATCAATCACCAACTAACGTTATAGTTTTCTGCACATTTGATAGAAAGACGTGAACGCTGACGCGATCAAATTGTTAACATTTAAAATCAGGACCTCAATTCGTATTTCGAAGTGGAGATCTTCGGGAGGTTTTCGAATTCTCCAGAGTCTCGAGATTCTCCTTTCGTTTGACACTCAAAGTAGGATAAATACTCACCCTGTCGTATTGGTGGGTAGCGGAAGTTGCCGAAAATGGTTGAAAGGGTGCCGGTCTCGCGGGACTGTGATGAGCCGGATGTGCGGCGTGTGCGGCGTGAGCCGTGTGGGGGGCAGCGTGCCCGTGGGCATGAGGATGCGGCGTGGCATGGGGATGAGTCGGATGCGGGGGCGGCGGAGCCCGCTGATAAAGATACGGATAGTAGGCCTGGTACATGACCTCGGGGCAGCTCATAACTCCACCCGGGCCCGGCCCCCCCGAGCCGGCCTGGCGACCCGCGTAGCCGAACGTCGCACCACTATTTAAATCCCCGTTAACCCCGTCCACGCTCGTTGTGTTCGTCCCGTTTCAACGAATTCGCGCAAGTATTCACTGGTCTGTGGGATCTCGCGATTTTATCTCGCCCTCGACTTTCAGAGGCTTGTGTAAAAATGTCGCGTTAGCGCATTATAGAAGAACAAAACACTCGATGGTCACACTGAACACTGTATATCAAGAGAGTTAATCACAATTTAAAACACCAACATCAACGCAATGCCTTCTTTATCGAATGTTCGCGACGGTTCGGGAACCGGCTCTCGGTCTTAACGAGTTAACGACACTTGGGGAAGAACCTGATTTCCAAGATACGGAATAAGTATTTCATTTGTCACACTCTGTTCGATAAAATTTGATGTTCGCGATTTGACCTAGGCGGCCGTCGGGAACCGGTCGGTCCGCGAGTAGCTAAGCTAGTCTAACACCGTCGCCTCGAATTTCAATCTGTCACCGAGACGTCAAACTCCCTTCTCCGCGACTCGGGCATCGATTCTATTCCACCAATCGACGCGACGCTTCACTCAATTCTAATCACACTTTTCTCTCTCTTTCGCAGTGACTTTTTTTCAAAAATCGAATTTTTTTTTGTAAAAAAACTGAAATTTGCTCGTTCTACTTTCGGAGTGTCAAAAATCGGTGGACTTCGCGGTTATCACTTGAACGGTAACCACGTTGCGTCCCGTGGTTTAACCCCCGAATTAAATACCCTGTGGTGGTGTGTCTCTGGTGGGCAAACACAGACTGAATCCCAGAGTCTCGGCAACCCCCTCCACCCCGACGTTTCGAGCCTCGTGTCTTTTTCTACCTTCCTCTTTTATCCTCTTGCTCTTTTTAACCATCAAGTTAGCACCGCGACGGAGGGTCGAACCCGATCGCCCGAGGCCCTCCGTCGGCGCCGCCTCCTGGTAGCACCACTTTCAACCAATCGGATAACTGGTTTTGTACGACCAATGGGATACCGGGTAGAAGACCCTCGCGCCACTCCTACGAGGAGTTTGTATTGATCTCACAATGAACCCGACTCCCTCTGTATCTCTGTCCCTCTTCCGCTCTCGCCCCCGCGTCGAGGTATTAAGAAGTTCACCGTACCCCGGCCAACCACCCTCGCCTCCCGTCCCTCCTTCTCTTCCTACGGCGCGGAACGTAATGAGTCTTAATTAACAGTTTCGCGGTGTTTCGGGAAGCTTAATACTACTTGAGAGAGAGAGAGAGAGAGCGAGGACTTTACCCCGTTTCCTATCTAGAGGGCTGAATTCACAACTCTTCTCTTCATCGATCTATTCATATTTTCACATTAATTCTCCACTTCCCATCTAGAAATTGACTTTCAATCGGGGAAAACTATCTAGGGCCCTACTAGAGCCCTCCCAGAAATCACACGCTCTCCATGTAGAAGTTGAATTGACTTTGAAAGGGGGAAACTATCTAGAGCCCTACTAGGGCCCTTCCAGAAACGTTACACTTACCCATATAGAAATTCAATTTACTTCTAAATGGGAAAAACTATCTAGAGCCCTACTAGAGCCCTCCGAGAAACGTCACGCTCCCAATGTAGAAATTAAGTTGACTTTTAGGTGGGAAAAACTATCTAGAGCCCTACCAGGGCCCTTCCAGAAACGTTACGCTCCCTATGTAGAAATTAAGTTGACTTTTAGGTGGGGAAAGCTATCTAGAGCCCTACTAGGGCCCTTCCAGAAACGTTACACTTCCCATGTAGAAATTCAATTTACTTCTAAATGGGAAAAACTATCTAGAGCCCCACTAGGGCCCTTCCAGAAACGTTACGCTCCCTATGTAGAAATTAAGTTGACTTTTAGGTGGGGAAAGCTATCTAGGTGGGAAAAGCTATCTAGAGCCCTACTAGGGCCCAACTAGAAACGTTGTGTTTCTTTCAATTCGGGGCGAGCGTGACGTTTCTGGTGGGGCCCTAGGAGGGCCCTAGATAGTTTTCCCCGATTGAAATTTAATTTCTACATGGGTTCTCCGTTTCGCTAGATTCAGAGGCCTCATTCTGATAACTTTTTCTCCGGTGAAAAGAAGACTGTCCGTTTAAAGGTGTTCCCCAATTGTTCTAAACTAGTTTTATCTTCGTTTTCGCGTAAAAAAAAGTTATCAGAATAGGATACGACCCAGATAAAAAGTGTTATAAGCCTCAGAACTGCGTTGTAGGGGATGCACCGTGATCCAATGTCCCAACACTTGACCGAATCAAATTGCATTCAAACAACGTGCGTGGTTATAATCCGGGTGGTAATTCTCGCGACAGGTCTTCGGGGTTGAGAATTACCGGGGTCGATCCATGTACCATTTACTATACACGTTCACTTTGGGGTGTCGAGTAAATCCAATAAACCCTGACGGCCGTGACATTGCCCCATTGTCAGACGCTATCATGTGTCCATGTGTATTCAGACTCGAACGTGTAGTGAGACGGTCATACATGCGTTCGTCCCGTTCCATTTTTTTTTCTTCGCTTTTATCACGGAGTCTGGATGGCAGTATATACCCGCGAAGCTACACATCAAACGAAAGTGTAGGGGAGTCATGGCGCACGTGGCCACTCGACAATGGGGCGGCTCCCCGCTGCTAATAGTTTGGCATTAAATTTGTCAGCGATATTAACGTTCGGGGGAGGTCAGGGAGGACTGGGTTAACGATGAATGGGACTTTACGATGGCCAGAATATGCTCCGATGCTACCAGCTTTTATTACAGATTTTGTGAGCTCTGTGTGGCATCTATGTGTGCAGGGAGGGGTCGCCCCTCGAAATCTGCGGCTGGGTGCTCTCTCTGTTCTTTCTATAGGCACTTGAAACTCGGCGCTTCTATAAACACCGAATTTCATCCACTTGCGCGAAATACCCCCTCGGTATTTATTGTTCGAGGCGGAATCGACTGAATCGTCAAATAATGTTCCAAATTTGTTGTAAACTTTCTTTCAGATTAGAAGAAGATTAACTGGCGGTTTTATTTTTATTTTGTTCATACAATATAAATTTATTGTACAACTTATTGTAATTTATAGATGCAATTAAATTGAGTAAATTCATATAGGACTTCGTATTTATTCGATTTTAGATTGAAGTGAGAATAATTCTATCGAATCCTGAATTCACAGAAGACGCCTAGTAATTCAAATTTCTATACCGCGGTTTTAATTTTGTACGTAGAGACAACGTTGGAAAACTTTTTTGTTCCATGAAATTCACTCAAATTTGGAAATCGGTATCAGTTGCACAAATTATCCGATATTTTCAAACGAGGACGGTCTTTTGCTTGAAAAATGGACCTTGAACTGAATAATTTCGATTGGCCAATGTCAAAATTCTGTTGATATCATCGGCATAAAAGTAAGCCTATTTTCATTTTTATATCGCGTGTCTAATGGCTGCATAAGGTCATAAGCGCCAAAAACGCGACTTTGCAATGGTGGCAGAAAGTTGTACATTTCTTTTTTTCACGTCATTCGTTCTGAAAACGGTCAGAACGTGTCGATCAATTGAAATTACGAGATCAAAAAACGTAAGTGCAAAAAGTCGTAAGTTTGGCGGATACGTCGATTTTTCATTACAATTTTTAAGAAAAATTAAAGAACAACGTAAATGCAAAAGCTATTTTTTTGTGATCTTTCATGACTTTTCGAAATAGTTATAAAAACTCATGAAACGCAAAGATAAATTGAAAAAAACGACAGTTTCGAAAATTCATGGAAAAAAAATACCAAGTTAAAAGCAGAAGGTCGCGTATGCGCCATTTTTTTATTTTTTTATTTTCCATGATTTTTCCAAATAGCTGTAAAAACCCGTGAAACGCGAAGAAAAATTGAAACCGAGAACGTTTCGAAAAATTCGATAAAAAAAATTCGTAGCTAAGAGCAGAAGGTCGTAAGCGCCATTTTTTTTTTTCACTTCCGAACCAAAAAGTCTCAAAAACACCTGAAACGCGAAGATGAATTGAAAAAACGACCGTTTCGAAAAAATCGATGAAAATTATTGGCAGAAAGTCGTGAGCGCCATCTTTTTATCATTTTTTTTTTTATTACTCATGATTTTTCCAAATAGTCATAAAAACTCGTGAAACGCAAAGAAAAATCGAAATTGACAACGTTTCGAAAATTCATATAAAAAAATACCAAGGTAGGAGCAGAAGGACGTAAGCGCCAATTTTTCCAAAAAAACTTTGGTGGTTACGACTTTCTCCTTTTAACTGACCTAATATTAAATTTCAACGTTTATGAACGAATCTTCGGGTTTTTATCCCAAATACAAAGAATAAAAAAACATGTATGACCTTTTGTCGTTACAAACAGCAAAAAGTCGTGTAATGGCGCTTACGTCCTTATGCCATTAGACACGTGATATGCTGTATAAATTAGCAGTTGATTTGCAATCAATTTGTAGCCAATATCTTAGGGATCTTGTATCACTTTGGAAATTGATGATTTTTTCAAATTACCTTACGATTTTTATACCGTCAAAATGAAGATAAACTAATTTCTCTTCCGTTAGCCTTTCTTTTATCGAATCCGAGATCAAAATTGATGATTTCAAGTAAAAGAAATGTTAAAATTATTACAAATTAACGCAATGTTGTAGCGGATTTTTTTTAACAGAATATTTTTTACTGTGTGGGTTAACGGATTGTGAACTAAAAATCATATTTAACAATGTCGACCATTCAACAATCCCACGGTGATTTAAAAGACACGACCTTTACCGGTCTGGAATAAAATTGATTGCAATTGCACGTGTTAACTTTGATCTTTTTTTTTCTTCTCCACTGAAGGACTCACCTCGTGCTTAATATGGGTTAAGCCGTGTAGGCATAAAATATCAAATAGACCGGATCGAAGTAATTATCGTCAAGTTTTTTTTCTTTTTTTTTTTTACGAACGCGTTCATTTCTACCTATAAGATCAATCCGAAACGATTAAAAGTAATCACTTAGTTCCGGCGTGATTATATCGAATACCGATCACGGGTGTTTTCCTTCACTTCATCGTCTCCACGGCTACTAATTGTTCCATGTAATCCTTGAAGAAGTTATTCTATCGAGAAATAACTTTTTTCTTCCTTACTCAATACCTCTCATAGTGCAATTGCACCGATTTCACAGAACATCGTGCAGAAGATCTGGTTCCGTCTGATGATCAATCGACTCAACAAGTTGCGGGTTTGGAAATTGGAACTCGAAAACCCAAACCGATGTTTTTTCTTTTTTTTTCTCCTCTTTTTCAGAAATGGCAATTGCCTAGTAGGTATAGTCGCATCTGCGATCGGGAAAGGAGTGTGAGCCGGGTGTAGCGAAAGATACCAACCATCCAAGTCTCACGGGCAGCAGCACGCGGTTCGAGGATCGCCCGGAATGTCGATATAGCAAATTAGGAAATTCTCAACATCTCTGCCGACGCAAAAATATTCCCTTGTAACGATGACACTGCGTATTCGATTCTTTATCGCGCTTATTATGAGCCTAGATTACGCGTGTTTTGTGTCACAACTGTGTCCAAGTTTATTGAAGGTGATAAAATTAAATATCGGACGCGTAATACGAATCGAAATTCCGGTTTTTCTACTGGACAAAATGTCAAGAGATCGTTTAAAATTCAGTACAATTATTGCATTGTATAAAACGAAGTGAGATAACATATATATACAGATTAGTAATGTTAATTTATTACTTACCAAAAACAGCATGCGGGAATTTGACGATGATATTTACAGTAAAAAGAAAATATCACGGTAATAGTAAAATTCTTCATTCTGTATTATAGCTTAAAGTTAATATCAACAATACATTATCGACGTTGCTAATATAGCAGCGATCGTTTAAACATTTGTATTATTTAAATGTACAATTATATTCGTTATAATTGTTAATCAATCGCCGTTAATTTTTATGTTCGCGTGCTGGGAAAAGGACTTTGTCGATTTTTGGATTATGAAAAAAAAAAAAAAATTGAGGAACGAATGAATAACGAAAAAGAAAGAAATGAGGGAACAACTAAGTGATCTTTAGCTGTTAAAGGATTCTGGAATCGGATGAAAAATTCAATTTCAAATAAAAATTAAAATGAGAATAAGGAGTGGAGGTTTAACGTACGTCGACGCGATTCAAGTTAGACCGTTTTTTGCTCCTCCTCAACATCATCTACCGCCTTCTTCTTGGCGGCTTCCTTCTTCTCATCTTCGTCCTCCAAAAACTTGTCCCATTTCGCAATGCGCTCCTCAATCTCTGCCTCAGTTTCGGCAATCCTTGAACAAAGAAAAAAAAAAAAAAAGATACAGGCTATAAGAGACTCCATACAGCTCGAACACATTCGCAATCAAAATCTACTTAATTTCTCGATTCCAAATATCAAAATTCAAAAATCAGAATTACTTAATTCCAATTTTTGATCATTTATTACATTGACTTTTCAAACAATTCGTTGAATTACAATTTCGAAATAAATTGGTCCAATTATTATTTTTTTAATCATTGAATCTGTTTTACCGACACAGCGACAATACCGTGTGTCGATGTTACAGTGTTACCGACAAACGGCAAAGCAGCTCACTAGGTTTGGTCGTCGGTAAGGTATCGATAAGCGTGTTGCCGTCTGTCGGTACAGAAATGACAGGCGTTTTACCGTCAGTCGGTAAAAGGGAGACTCGTCCGTAGATAAAGAAGGAAATGTTGCGACTTACTTGTATTTTGACTTTCCATCCCAAATCTCAGCGGATATTTGCTTCTGAGCGAACCAGCGCCCGTTCAATAATTGAATGCAGGCTTGTGCCTCGGCCGGTTCTTTGAAAGTAACTTGGGCAACGCCGTCAGGATGCCTCTGTGAACCCAAAAATAATGTTTTATTACATTTAATAATTTACGAGGCGTAAAACCCGGTTCGACTTAGATTCTCTCTGGCCAGAAACCACTTTGGCTCGAGATAATATAGAGCCAGAAATATAGACGATAATCTCATCGCCGCTTTGACGACACCTACAAGCTGACTTGTGGAGTAAAAATAGAGAAAAACATTTGTCTATTTTTTCGATCTAGACTAGAACTCGACTATATTCGCTTGAATGATGCTAGATTGATGAACTATTATCATCGTATGAAAGCAAATAAGCCACTAAACTCGATTTTATTACATTTTTTTTAGAAATAATCAATCAAGCTGGACTCGTCACGTGGAACAGTAACGGAATCAGCGGCTATAAATTATTCTATAGCGTAAATTGGAGTCAATCGACGTCTGCTTTCAGTCTGTGACATCAGGTTATTCAATTTCTTCAACGAGAGAATCGAACTTTTTATCGAAAGACTGAAAGTGAGACGAAAGGACAACGACAAGTCGTTAATCAGTTGAGGGGATGACCTGATCGCATAAGACTGTCGACATTGAGACACTGAGACACTGAGACACACCCAAGCTGCACCTCATCCGTGGAACCCTGTTCAATGTCGAATTCCTAGTCTTGACTTTCGATTAAGTATTATAATGTATTCACCTTGACTACCCGCTGGGCTAATTAACTATGGAGGACGATTCGTTTGGTGGATTTTCTCGATCTCTATTCAAGGTTCGTTGAGGAAATTCGAATAAAATTTCTCTTCGTTTGCCTCATAACTGCTCTAGTTATTGACTGTAAATTTGTACCAACGACTTTGGACGCGTGCTTGTTACGGTTAGAATGAAAGAATGTCTGACTAAAAATAACGAAAAGTAAAATATGTGTTTAGACATTTACGGCAAAACATACATGGGCAACTGTGGTCAGATGGTTTATTACAAGCGGTTTAATACAACGCCTACGCTCACGCATTTGTAATAAATATTTTACACCTATAGTAAAAGCAATCTTGCTTGCCACAGGGATACCACAATATCACGCCAATGTACATTTTTGCCTATTTACTATTACGACAGCTGAGAATTATTAACCGATAACGTAGCTGAGGTTAAGAGAAATATTTTATTTCGTTAATTCAACTGTCCGTGAATCAAATTATAACCAGTTGCTTCTATCTCCATTTGATAAAGATGACAGACAAAGTAATACGTAATTAATGTGCATAAAGCCGAGTATAAAACTTATATGATGGCAAAGAAATCAATGGATTCTTCTGGCGTCAGATCACAATTGATATTATCAACAAGAATAGATTATCAAGTGTTTGTGGTAAAATGCGTGGTACGTGTAACACGGACAAAAACGTGTTCGGAGAATGAATTCAGCCTGTGTAGCTCCTTGTGCAACCTGCCGTCGTGTCGGTTATTGTAACCGTTGAACAAATAACACAACGTTTTAAAATAACATAAAGGCTGCGGCCTAGGCCTGTGTAAAGTTCGGAGTTAAGACCTCCGTAATCTCAGTTGAACTTGAGTAGATGTTTTAATTTTAAACTCATAGCGCCGAGTCCAGGCTTCGGTGCTATCAAGCCTAGTAATTCAGATGCGGAATGTTCGTGCTACCGATATCCCCTACTATCCATACATCCAACGAAGCTGGAAGTAAGGATAGCACGAAAAGCTCTTACGACCATCTGACCCATGTGAAAACGTTGATCGATCAAAAAGATCAAAAGTATTTTCCCCATGGAGAAAACGAATCGTGCGAAACTTTCCCAGGGAGACCAGATAGCAGAGAGGAAAAAATGAAGTGGTTACCAGCTTGCTCGTCCACTCGATATCACAAGACCGAGAAACCCGAAACGTTGAACGTATATATGATGACATTCAGAACGAGCATAAAAACTTGGTGATATCTGCTCTTACGTAAGAAAATGTCTATCCTAAATTACATTGGTGTAATTCACATCGTCTAGCGAAGCCCCTGAGATCGCCGAAAGAAGCAGCAAGTTCAAGGAGAATTGAATCGGACCAAAATAGTGAAGCAACATCTGCTAGCCACGTCAGTTGAGATTAATGGACGTTTGTAACGAATGATAAAAAAGTGAGAAAGTTTGAAGACATACTTTTACTTAGATTCAAGAATTTCACGCTTTCGAATCATAGTTCGTTATATTCCATTAGCACCACACGCTTCCGATAAGCTAATCAAATGAGGCTATTTTAGAGATAGAAAATACAAACTTGCGAAATGTTTGTGTAAACGCTGTTAAGACTCGGGCAAATATTGTACCCATGAAGTCACAGGTACATTGAATCGACGAGTAAAGAATATAAAGATAGTCAATTCGTGACAGCGAGGTTCATTGCATGGGCTCGCATTCCTTATCCAAAGATCAAAAGTCTCACCAAACACATGGCGTCAATTTTGGGGAACATTACTAGTCGGTAAATATCATCGGGCAAAAGCCCGTTTCCCGTTGTCCTTGCTAAAATGAAGATTTCACTGCCGCGTAGAGAGTTCTAATTCGACATTCCGATAAGCTACTAAAAATAGTAATCCTTGCTGCAGGACATTTGAAGAAATAGGTTCTCCTTTCCTTCAACGACAACGACGTGCTGCTATGAGTGCATGAAACTTAACGTGAACGAAACTTAATTTACGACATGGAAAGAAGCACGGCCTGTGACCGGTGCCCCCAAGCGTGCAGACACAATGGCTACCCGATTAAACCGACAATATCTCCATGATGCAATGTCTATACCTCGCGATTGATCAGGCACAGGGACGATTATCCAACGAGGACCTGTTCATCCACCTTTCCCCGTCTCGTACACGTAAGTATTTATTCCTTCAAGATCGAAGTATGACGAGCTGTGATTATTAACTAATTACTTACATCATAGAGGACCACCTTCTTGACGTCACCGCACTTCGCACATTCTGCCCGCAAGTCCTGTTGATATTCGAGAAGCAGAGTAACGTCCTTGTCAAAGTCCTCGGGTTTGAATAGGTTCTTTATGACGACTACTCGTTCACACTTTTGAGGCTCACCGCGCATTCTTTCGGGCCTCCAATCGAACAATCTGTAATCAAAAAGTGACAGAGTATTATGCGTGGAGAAACACTATCCGCGGTCGCAGCGCAGACAGGAGTGCTCGGATTCCGTATCCGATTTCGTTGACGGAATTCACAGCGACGTTATCGGGTATATAAACACGTTGAGATCGTTTAATTTACAACTGCAGAGATTTTTACATTCAACTTACTCGAATTGCAGAATCATTTAATACTAGGTTAGACAAATCTGGGACGTAGAACGCTCCACCTTTTTACATAATTTATAACTTGGTGCAAATATATGTGAAAATACGTACATCCTAACGTCGAACTCGTTTAAAAAGCAGGTGACGGTGAATTGCGCATAGTTTATGATACCGTGCGTTTTTTTAACGGCTGTAACGACCCTGGAGCTAAACTTAGAACCCATCGCCGTCTGTCTAGTTATACATGTATATCACTCGTCATCTTCTTATTGAAAGGTTACTTGAATATTCCCGTTCTCGTGAAGCATCTGGAGATCGAGACATTCCACTATCTAGAAACTTGTAATTTGCCAGAGGGAAAGGCTCCGGTGGTCAACCTTCGATTGCTTCAAATTATTGATTGCGGTTGTTAAGATTTATATTCTCTAATATCTCCTATCATACCTTCGTTGTGTGTGTAATAAAAGGAGCAATATCCAAAAAGGTAATTGGGAGTGATCTGATTTGACCTAAAAAAAGACTATGTGTATTTTCAAATGCTAATATTCCTTCGCCCCAAACCGCATTTCACGTACAAATAATCAAACAAGAAGTTACGTGGTATCGAAATATTAGCTGCGTGACCCGATTGCATCCGCATACAAAAATTCTAATGCATATGAATGAGGGAACAAGAATAAAGAAACGTGTCCCCGTTACAACTATCAGACTCTCAGCCGGTGTAAGGATTCATTCATGAAATTTACGATTTACAATCGTGAATAAACTCGAATACTCTTACCCCAGACATGTGTGGTTAACCGCTAGCGTCAGTTCACATTTTATCTGACAACGTGACGTTGAGCCACTAAAACCGTAACGCAACGTTGCCACAAACGTGTGCTGTGTGATTCGAGAACTTTGATGAACCTCGCTTCGGGCTTCGTAAAAAAATTAACGAATCAAAAAAAAGTTCTGCATGGCTTCGACATCAATTAGCCTGTGGGTCACGCGAACCCCGGAAATTTGCGGATTCTTGTCGCCCGGGGGTAAAAGTACAGCGATGCGTACAGAGACCCAGACATGTTACGTTTGTACAACCGGTTTTAAACGGGCATCGAACCCGTCTCTGATTCAGACGACAATGCTCCTGCCTTAACCAACGCAACTGAGGTGATAAAAAGTGTGACCTGTACCTACGAGGTGAGTAACTGGTATCGTACTGGTCTGTTAGATGCACCTTTTTCTCGCGCCCACTATCTCAGACAGCATGGCACTCTCTGGTTGCAGTAGACAGTGGTCTCGAGGCGCACCGGATGTTGTTGTATGTCCAATTACTCGGACGGATTCTCATGGTAAAACGAAACGCCATGCTGACTGATGTGGAGTGTAAAAAGTAGCTGATATCGGCGTTTATCTATTTCTCAAGAGACAACTGAAAAGGTTGCATGAAATGCAGTTTTATGATTCTCTAGTCGGTCATAGTCGCAGAAAGTCTGTTTGGAACCTCTGCCAACGCTCTAGAGTCTAGGTAGTCGTAAAACTGCGGCAATATTTCAACTTCTGAAATCAAAGCTTATGCTAATCGCCAGAACTTCTTGGCAAAAGACTATTAAATCGAACGGTACCTTTATTTTTTATTGGCAAGGCTTTAAGATTCTTTGGGTTTCCGGGCTCACCACGATCCTCGTCAAAATAACGAAGCTTATATATCACCTGACCGTCTGGTGGTCGGGTTTAACACGAATCCCTGAAACGGCGGGTAGAACAAAGTGGGAATCTTAATATTATGCTCAGCGCGACCCAAATCCATTTCACATGGCTATATTCGCCGGTTAAAATTCGTTGCATCAATATCTGATATCGTAAAAAATGGCCTCAGATTTGCGGTAGTTGGTTTGAAGCATAGTGTGGGCACTATTTTTGCCCGCATATGCGGAAATTCAACTTGATTCGTCAAGTAGACGGTATATATCAAGCTCAGCCAGAGCACAGGGATTAAAGTGTTGAATTATCAGCAGAAAACGATCGCAACAGCACACAGCTGGTTGCTACTGCAACGTCAGCCATGCGCCAAGCTGTCTGCTTCGTCGTTGGAAATATACTCAGCGATGAGATCGCTCGAGAATAATGGAGTTCGACGTTGAAATTTTACACGTATCACGTATATTTTTACGGATTCGAAAATCGGCACCTTTTCAGCATTCTTTTGGTCTATCAAGGGAACCAGTACAGGAGGTTTCAAGCACACGGTTGATCCAATTATGTCCCTCGACGTCTCATTTTCTTCGGAGAGCAATCCTTCATCGTCTAAATGACGGAAATTGAAATACAAATTTTTTGGACCAAGTTATCAGCAAAAGAGTGACTGGATTGTCGCCTAATTTCGATAACTGACCGCAACTTATCACAGTTTCTTTTTTCTATCTCAGTTCCCCTCATTCACATGATGAAGAATTGCTCTCCGAAGAAAATGACACGTCGAGAAACATAATCGAATCAACCTTGTGTGTGAAACCTTATGACAAGTCAATTTTAAGAAAGTCAATTTTTCGATATATAATGAACTTTGGATAAGATATTAATGATTTTTGAATCAAAGTATTGACTTACTTCTCGTGAACTTTCTTGGCACGATCCTTGTCCTTCTTCTTCCGCTTTGGTTTCAGAGCTGGGTCGTATTTTCCCTTCATTTGGAACTTCGCCCTCTGTACTGAGAGGGTGTTACCTCTGATCTGTGATCCGTCAAGCAGGTGGAGAGCTAGATCAACGGACTCTACCTGCAACAAGTGGGAAAATGCTGGTGTTAAAAGGTTGCCCAGTGTTAATTGACGATAATAACTTTTAGGCAGCATTCGCAATTCATCCATCTAGTCAGGTTTCGTTATGATATTACCAGTCGTTGATTTGACAATCAAACAAATCAAAGAGCTGAATAAAACAATATGCCTACAGATTTCGATAGTTCAATATTCCTCTGGCGATTTCAGGGCCGTTATGACTTAATGGCACACCTTCTATGGCGGAAACGACCGCGATCAATTAATGTGTCTATAAAAATGGTGCTTACTGAAGCGTGTATCCGAAGATTCGCTCGAATCGAGAGATAAAACAGTTTACAGCATTTCTCCGGATATGCGCATGTTCAGAATGCATACATGGCGCGTCGATTACAAAAGAATTATATAATCAAGATCTAACTAATTCCACAGAAAAAAAAAAACTGAAGCTAGACAAACAGTGACAAATATAATGACCATCATTCAAAGCTAAGAGAAAATGTGACGAAGAACTTATTTCGAATAACTTATTCATCGTGCCTGCATGCATTCATCTCTGAAATCATTCACGATTGAGATTGAAATGAAGATTTTTTATTATACATAGATGAAGAGAAGATTTTACAGATAGAAGATCGTAAAATTGTCTGCAGCTCCTTTGTGACAGATGAAAATAAATAATTCTGCTATTTATGCGGTTATTAGAAGTTCATATGCGATAGAACAATAAAATCTTTATCCACACTTTGAATAGTTTATCGAAACAAATTTACATATTCGTATATAATTTTAGTCAAACAATTTTTCCTTCATCCCTTACATCTGCTCTTCAATTACGATACGTTCTATTCATGCAACACGAATCGAATACCCCTAATGAACGGTACGAAATGAGCCCAACCAATTATCCAAAGAGAGTAACGAAATGATAAATGCCAATTGACAATCGGTGTTCAACGTATCTGATCAAAGTCGCAGTAATTGATTCACGACAGTATCGAACACCGCGAACCGGGTCGTCGGCGTTTTATTTTCGACCGTTATACAGCGTAACGTCATCCACCTAGAAGACGGTGAAAGAAATTGTACATCACGTAACCAAATGCGCCTTTCGATAACAAGAAGACAGGTAGTACGAATTAACGCTTATCGTAAGCGAGTAGAATTTTTTTTTCCCTAATCCTTTCAGTACACAGAGCTATGTACACAATGAGACTAGTTCATTACCAAGCTAAAGTTAATCGAAGATTGGAACCGCTCCAAATTAGATGTGAGTCATCGACTTCGGATAACTGATCCTCCAATTTGACGTCATACGTGTTTCTATGAACGGTCAGAGTATCGACGAAATATCATTGCCGTCGTACTGTCAAATGTGATCTCGCAGTGTGGATCGACACGAATGAACGAGTACGTCAATGGGTGAGCAGAATGTCAATGGGCGTCGTTTCAACGGAGAATAGACATCCGATATGTATTCAGAAGTCGATTAAAATATCGAATAAAATAATATTGACACGCTTATGGAAGTTTAAAC
>JAEUYN010000470.1:0-96248 GCA_018257835.1 Euura lappo | reverse complement strand
GCCGCAATCTCATCATCAGATGAATCAGTCGTTGGAGCATTCTCACACCAAACCATCATGTGGGCATGAGGACTACCTCTCTGTTGGAACTCGATACGATAGAAGTAGTCTTTTACGGTATTGGATCCAAAGACACCAACTGTTTTTAGAGTCATTAAGTTCATCATGACGTCAAGTTTTCGCTTAAACCAAACGGCACAGGTTACAGGATCGTCCCGAACTAATGCATATTTCACATTAGAAGGTAATGCTTGGGCTTCTTCCACGGATATAGCGTCACCACGCAAAATCTTTGTCAAATTTTGCAACAAATCAGGCCACATAACTTCTGCAGCAGTTAGAGTAATAAAAAACGTTGGCTTACCAAGTTGACGCAACATAGCATGTACGTCACGCTTCCGTTCCTGCATGTAGGCCGGCATTGTGTTAATACTCTTGGTAAACGCTAAATTTTTTTCCGTAAATTCCGAAATGAAGTTTTTATCAAGCAACTGCACAGCTGTGATGGGTTCATTATTGTCACTCCTTGTGCGCTTGAACGCCGTGGTCAAACTTTCGCTCATTCGTAGACGCAGCACTTTCATCATTATATACAACAGGTGGTCAGGACGAACACCTCGACGATCGCTGCGTCTAATTTCACTGCTGGCAATCTCGAATGCTTTAGGTAGTTTTCGATTCAAAAAAGTTCGTTTTTGTCCCAAGTAGATTCCTGGAAATGATAGTTCTTCGGCATCTTCATCGAACGCTAATCCAGCGGGCCTTTCCCGTTGTGCCGGTGCTATTGCAAGAGCCATGTCTTCATTCCACATCATAGTTGTTTGTTGATGTGACTGTTCGACGTGATAGTCTAACTGATTTTCTTGTGGCGGTTCGTCTAATTCAAAGTCTTGCATCGCATCAGGTGGTTCATCGCTATCTTCAGGGACGACTGATATTTCAGGTTGGTGTATTTTGAGATCTTTGCATCGTTGACCTCGTCTAAGATCTTCCAATGTTAGAGGAACTCCCAACAAAGCGTCTTCATTTAGTTTGACATGATGATTTTCGTAAAGCGGTTGTTTGACGAGAAATGTACACCACTTGAGTAAATCGCTACGTGTAACCAACCCACTCATGTATGTTGACTTGTGCACAAGCTTTCGTTTAAGGTGTATATTGACTACTTGATCGTCGCTTAATGGTCGTGGTATTACGCGTACCATATTGTTAACGTTAACAGGTACATTGATGATAGAACCCACAGAACCAAATTGTCCCAGAAGTGGGCGCTGCAAATTTCTGATCTGCATGAACGGTAAGCGAGGAGAAACCATTCGTTCAAGCATCGGATTCATGGGTGGTAGATGGTCGGGCATCGGAGGATATTTGAATCCATTCATTACAGCCATTGGAGGAATTTCTAATTTTTCCAAATAAGATTTACAGTGACTGCAGGCGTGAGTTATTGATTGTTGTTGTTGTTCCTCGCTAAACTCTGTAGCAGCTCTATTGATTGGCTTGAGTTCACTTTGAAACCACATACGATCGCACGAATGGCAAACCGATCCAAACCTATCGGACATACGCGAATCATAAATTTTTTTCAATACAGTTGGTAACGTATAATATTTTGGTGATTCCACGTCTTCCTCGTTTTGATCTGCTACGGAATTTGTTACTCTTTGAGGTAACGCAGCACGACGAACAATTTCCACTCTCATTAACTGAACCTCCGCAATATGATCGGTACTGATTTCGTTACGCTTGCGTTTCCGATATTCCCTCATACGATAAGCAGTTGTTGTGCTAGCAGGCGTTGGTGTTGCTACAATACTATTTCCTTCGTCATGCTTTCGATTGCGATATTCTCTCATGCGCTCGGCTGGTGATTTGACCTGGGATGTTGATGGTATCGCTTCGAGGTCGTCTAGTCGTTCGGCTACGCTGTCCACAACCAATACAGTTTCATATTTTCCGGCACGCTTACGCTTTCGATATTCTACCATGCGTTCGGCTGGTGACTTCACTTGGGATGTTGATGGTACTGCTTCGTTATTAAGCGAGTCAGCAATGCTGTCCTTAACAAATGCTGATTTATATTTGTCGTCACGCTTACGCTTTCGGTACGCCACCATTCGCTCGGCTGTAGGTGATTTGATTTGGGATGTTGGTAATCCTCGCTCAGCAACGCTGTCCTCAATGAATGCCGTTTCACATTTTCCGTTACGCTTACGCTTTCGATATTTCGCCATGCGCTCGGCTGGTGACTTAACTTGAGATGCTGTTCGTGTTCCGTTGTCACAAGGTCTCGTTACAATGCTACTTTGAACAGTTGTGCAACAGTGTTGAGTTACCAAGGTATTTCCAATAGTTACCGACGCATTCAAACTGCCCTCGCGTTCATGATTGTCCCAAAAGGTAGAGTTCAAGCATTTAATTATGTCATAATGACCTTTATCGATAACCCCAGATAATAAGAGTATTAATTTGTTGTGACAATTTGGTCCGAATTCTCGCGGAGTTTGACTGTTTCGAACGTAAACCAAGACATGAACATTATATATGTTTACAAATGATTGCAACTCTACCTCCCCCCCATAAACACCGTTTTCCGACATATATAATCTATATGAACCACTATCTACGATCTTTTTCCCATACGACTCGTCACCGCAGATAAAAGGTTCATATATTGGCCAATTTTTGATGACATTAGTAACAATCGTTAATCTAAGTGATCGGTGTTTCTCCTGGTCGTTATGTAGAAAATACGCAAATGATCGGAAAAGGCAATTACCATCTCCAATGATTTGTACTTGAATACAATTATCAATTTGATTATTTTCCATTATATTTATAACTTAGCTGAAAAATATCTAGCTGTCTCCAATTCCAATATAATTGTAGCAGTTCTAGTTCTAGATTTCCTAAGCACTCTTTCTCACTTCGAATGAAAGTAAAATTATTGTCAATTCAATGTGTCACAAAATCTGTCACATTTGTTACAAAAGTAAATGTCAGAAAGTAACACCTGCCAACCACGAGTACGAAGTGAGCCTCATCTAAATGCTGTATCCATTTTCAGTAAAGCTTACTTCGTTCCGTTAGGAAGCATTCAAATACTACGTCACGCTGTTTTTGGCCATTTCGAACCCCCCCCCCCTCCCCCACATCACACATCGTCACGCAGTTTTTTACCCCCCTCTCGACGTGATGTGACGACTCCAATCTCGACTCCCCCCTCACCTTCGTATATTTTAAAATTTTTCTGAAAATTTGTCAATATTTTAAAACTCGCACCATGCCTGTCGGTAAAAAAAGCGTGACGTGACGCTGCGAGTTTATCCCCCCCGCCCCCTCGTCATAGGTCATCACAGTAAAGCTTACCCCCTCCCCCCCCTAACAGCGTGACGTAGTATTTGAATGCTCCCTTAGTGAACTCCAAAACCCCAGAAGGGCACTTCTCAACGCCCCCCCCAAAATTTCTTGACCCCTGCCCCCCCTGCTCAGGCAAAGGGCTCAACTGCCCCCCCTCCACCAAGGGCTCTGCCTGCCCCCTCCTTCTCCAGCCCAGGGCTCTGCCTGCCCCCTTCTCCAGCCGTGGGCTTTCCCGACCCCCTGCAGCCCAGGGCTCACCCTGCCCCCTCCTTCTCCAGCCAAGGGCTCTGCCTGCCCCCTTTCTCCAGCCAAGAGCTCTGCCTGCCCCCCCTTCTCCAGCCAAGGGCTCTGCCTGCCCCCTTCTCCAGCCAAGAGCTCTGCCTGCCCCCCTTCTCCAGCCAGGCTCTGCCTGCCCCCCTTCATCAGCCGGAGGCTTTCCCGACCCCCCCTGCCCCGGCGTAACGCGTAACGCGTAACGCGTAACGGGCCTCGGCCCCCCGCCCCAACCCTCTGTAAAGAAGGTTTTCAAACCTTCAAAAGAAACGTCATGTTATAACTCAAATGATGAAACCGTTACAGATTGTACACATCGATGGGGCATATTGTAAGCCGAATTTAAATCACAACTTTAACAAAGGAACGGAAACGAAAGGAAAGGGCGAATATGAATTAATTATACAATCGAATACGGTCATTAATGTGCTGGGCAAGCACAGTGTGGAAGCGGCGGAGGAAGCGAACCCGGGATTAGTGGAAATCGGAGAAGCCCAAATGCACACGAAATGCATAAGTAAGTCACTAATCAAAACGAATCAATTCATAAAGGGTTGAAATTTTGTAATCATCACATGCTCTTCATGAATAAATTAAAATATTAATTTGAAGGATATAAAGGATGAAACTATACTTAAAACTTAATTCCAGTAATTAAAGTATATACAAACAAAATCATTGCAAAAAATTATAATCAGCCTATTCGTAATTCAAATATATGATCATAAAAAAAGGATATGAAATACTGCTCAGTAAATTTATATATATATAAAAAAATGTAAATCGCTGAATGTGTTATAACACGCTGAATGTGTTATACAGTTGTAAAACAATTTTTAATTTGATAAACCAAGAGTGCAATTTTTGAAATTAAGAAAATATAGAGTGATGCATAAATTATCACACCAATAAAATAATTGAAAATTATATTACAGAAATAAACGGCTTCATAAAAAGCCGATTTGCCGTAATAAAGAAACAAAATGGAAAAGGGAAAGATTTGAAGTGCGGCTCGATCGCGGACGGGGAATACAAACTACAAATACACGTACAGACAAATTCCGACGACGAAAATGAAGGAGAATACGAGAAGGGCGACCACGTCCAAGTGATCGGATTTCTTAAAGCAAATGGTTCGTCTATCTGATTCTATTTAAATTACGTCATTATATGACATTCAATATAGATCGTTCTAAAGAAAGACTAATTTTTTATGGGTGAAAATGAAAAAAAAAAAATAGATAATTGAATTTATGGATAACCTTCTTTTTTAATTCATATACAACGTAATCACCATTCGATAAAAATCATTTCAAGATTTTTACAATACCGTAGGCCTATACTGGAGCCAGAGAAATAAGAATTATATGACAACAGATAAATAACGATTTTAAATATTTTTCGTACGTAATGTAATATGGAAAGTCTTTTTAATCTCAAAACGCAGTGACGAGCTGATGCTCAATAGTTTCACATGTAAACGTACTCAAAGATTTGCTCTCAACAAAATTGAAATAATAATTTATGGATTATTTTACACAAAGGAAAACGACAGTACCTTTTGTTTTAATATTGATCATAAAATATAAGACATCTGTGTGATTATCGGAAATAGATTCAGATTAACTCAAAAAATAAGTCTCTAAAAATCACACATGTATTCTAAAAAACCCAAACCAATTTACAAATTTTTACAACTTATACATATCTCACATTTGTTATAACTATTATTATTCCGAATTATTTCCGTTTGAATTCCCGCTCAGCTGTCATAGCGCTGAACAACGACCGGCGGTTCGTGAAACGCAGGACCGCGAGACCAAGGTTGGCAACAACACCTGTAAGCTTGGTTCCCGTTGCGCCCGCGCGTCGAAAAAGGAGCGCTGACGGGCCCGACACGCAACGCGAAACGATCCAACATGGCCGCGGCCCCTGCTTTATACCAACAATTACAGTCTTTTTTTGGAAACAATTTTTCGTCTTCATCGTTGAGTGAAATGAACAAGTTTTGCGATATATGTAAGTGGAATTATATTCCTGAGAGCGCTCAATAGTTCGTTTCCACCCTTGTGATGCGTAGTCCGTGATATCAGTGAAAACAAGGGACGGTCCCACGCTTCGCGACACAAAAAACCCTTATTTTACTCGATTTTGGTGAGATACACGTTCATGCCAGATACCAATTTAATACAAATCGTCTAAGGAACCCATTAAACACCCCCCCGTTCATATTAGGCTTCATTATTTTTTAAATACGGAAACCGCTGACTGGAGCATGCTCTTAACGTCCTGACAAATTATACTTTCACAAAGACATTAGTACAATAAAAGCAGGTATTTCCCTTTTGTTGATGCGTATACTAATGGTAAGTATCAACTCAAAAAGTGGCTCCCACATGTGTTTCAGATAACCTGCCAAAAGTCTCATTCATACTGCCATATATTATAGATACTTAAGCATAAAGTTTAAATATGGGTCAAATTGACCCAGTGTGACTACGGAAGTTTAAAAATATAGTCTTGTACAGAATGTGCCATTCTAAATAATACCTATAGCTGTACATCTTAAATTTAAATCAATGATCAATATTAAAAAAAAAGTTGTTGGGTATACCAAAGAGGACAAACCTGGTGATATTGTTGTTTTTGCAAGTAGAAAGGTCAAGGTGTATTAAGGTCAACTCAGATTTTTTTAATGAAATCATTCTTCATTAATAATTTATCCGTTCAAACATTCAAGCAAATTAAAAATATTTAACTGTATTTTTAAAATTGAAAAAATATATATATGTATCTGAGGCATAACTCATCATCAAGACAGATATCGATTAAGCCATCCACAAATGGAATATGTCACAAAAAAAAAGATGAAAAAAAATATGGAAAATTGAAAAAAAAAAAGAAAGAAATAGTAAGAACTGTAGTTAGACGTGTAAAAATTATAGTGAAATTTCGATTAAATTTTTCTAAAAGAATAGGTTTTTCAATTATTACAATATTAAGAAAAGATGTACAAAAAAATCATTGCATCAGTTTTTCAGTAATGGCAGCATGGGCTGTTAAGATAATTAAGCTTCCTATGATGAAAGTGTATGCACAAAGAATTTTTCGCAGCTGTGGGCAAAATCTTCTTCGCAAGGTTCCTTGCGATTACACTTTCATCGCCAAAAACATACATTTTTTATAACATATATCATAATACCATTATAGAAAAAATGATAATATGATTTTGTAACATAATATCTAATTGTGATTTAAAAAAATTTAAGAGAGGTATCCCATTATAATGGCTTCATCAGATGAAACAGAGAAAAAAATATAATCTGAATGACGTTTATCTGTTGACAGCAAATCCAATATACTTGGAAATGAAGAGCATGAAAGACGTGAAGAAGATCGACGACGAGTAAATGGGTTTCAAAAAACTCGTAAGAGGAAATAAAAATTTAGAGAAAAGAATCGAGGAGCAAAGAGAACATATTGTCAAAAGAGTGAAAATCGACAATTGATCCAAAATATCAATATTTAAAATGCAAGATATGTCAAGTAAAAATGAATTTCAGTAATATGAGGTACCCAAAAATAATTCCGGACAAAAAAAAAAATTATAAAATCGACACCGAAAAATACCACGAACAATATATAAACAACTAGACGATATCTATTGACAGGAAATTGTTTAAATTAATTTAAAAAAGCATAAATATTTTGTGCACCGCCCAAAAGTCACACACTGTTTCAATATGACTTGCCGGATTGTAAACAAAAAAATACCACGATAAATTGTAAAAATTTCACGTTGTTAATTTTGAAAGAATTTTATGACAAAAGTACGCCCAATGATTAGCTGTTCCATTCGGCTCGCATCGGTCCGTTGAATACGTTGCGCTGATGGTTCCTATGCAACGTAGAACGGACCGAAGCGACCCGAACGAAACAGCTGATCATTTGGCGTAGTTTTGAAGGAAAATTATTGAGAAAATAATCACGTGAAATTTGTTTTATATACAATCCGACAAGTGACATTGAAACAGTGCGAGATTTTGGAGGCGCTGCAAAAAATATTCATATTTTATTAAAAAAATTAAAAACAATTTAAGGTCCAGAGATATCGTCTTATTTTTTATATTTATTTCTGTAGATTTTTACGCGTAGGTTAATATATAATTAATCCAGTCTGGAATTATTTTTGGGCCAAACGCTAAATTGACTGCACTAATGTTCATGTATTGTCTAATACAACCTGTTTGTTCTCTTTTATATTAATAAAATGTCATTCTGAGTTCACTCATTTGATTCGTGTTACCTTATTTTGTGATTTAATCCATCATATTTAGAATGATAAATCGCTGTAGGCAGCAGAAGGCTTAAATTCATCATTTAAGATTTTATTATAAACTGACAAAACGACAATTTGGAAAATAGTATACCTATTCATTATTATGAAATGCATCCATCAACTAAGTAAATCATTCAATGCATACTTTCGATGAAAGGGGCACATATATTAGGTACAAATAGAGTATTACAATTACATTCTATAATACATTAAGGGGGTGCTCTACTCGATTTTTACCACGAAAATTATTTTCTCGAATATCTTCGAAACGGAGCTTCGAAACGGACTGTCCTTTGGGAATCCGATGATTCACGAGGGCCAGATTCGATTAAACTGATGAGAGTGATCGAAATTCAAAAAAAAATTATTTGTTATTACATCGTAAGAGGTGGGGGCTTCACCTATTTCCATTTATAGCTAAGTCTACGCGCCTCAATCGCAAAAAACAGCTTCTTGGCACCTTGCCACGTGCAATGCCGAACACAAATATACCAAAACATCGTGGTTTTGTGCAAAAACAAAGACGTGGTTTGTGTCCTACGAAAATGTGTCAATTTGGCGATAGCACTGAAATATAATATAACTGGAACGTCTGCCACCCATCCTTTCCGTAGAGAGGCCGCGGTCCGAGAGAGATAGCTCCGTACACTGCTGGTTGGTATCCTCCTCTCTGTCTCACCGCGTCGCGCACGCGCACATCCAAGTATCGTAAAGCATCTGCAAAAAGTTAGTCCGGCCTGCTCACTTTGATAATAATCAAAACAATCTGAAATAGAATTGAATTTGTGAGTTTCATTTATAATTGAAACCTATTATATCGCTGTTCGATAATTTGAAGAGAGAATCATTTATACACGGTAGGTTAAATTTTGAGTAATCATGAGTAAGGTCAACTTTTGGACTTGACTGTACGGACAGAGAGGAGAATACCAACAGCTGTCGCGAACAGCTATCTCTCTCGGCTCGGACCAGCCGCCTTGGCGTATGTTCCAGTTATATTATATTTCAGTGGGCGATAGTCAAACAGCTGGGATCATGGTGGGTCATGGTGAATCATGGACGGCAAAGAGTTTTCGGCAGCGGCCGAAAGATGGCGTCCTCCGCGTATCCCTAGGACCGCGTCGGTAAGTACGCTATCCGCCTAGTGTCGGACTGATCTCACCGATCCAGCGATCGAAGCACGTGGGATGTGCCTAATTGTATCGGAATTTTCAAAGAATGTTGTTATGATTGTGAAAAGGCACAGAACACGAACGGGCAAGTTCAACCGTTCATCGGTAAGTGCTATAATGATAATAATAATAATAATAATAATAACAATAATAATAACGATAACTATTATAATAATAATAATAATAATAATAATAATAATAATAATAATAATAATAATAATAATAATAATAATAATAATAATAATAACAACAACAACAACAATAACAACAACAACAACAACAACGGCAATAAGAATAAGAATGATAATGATAATGATAATAACAATAACAATAACAGTAATAACCATAACAATAACAAAAAACTTGTCTCCAGGAGACAATCGAAATTGAAACGCTTTTAGTAATGCAGCTTCGCTTCATCGCTAAAAGCTGGTTTGAAAACCGACTGAAACAGTTGTGGGAAAATGATGGTATACGTAAATCGCTAGTTTATACGTTTATATATTATAGGTTATATATCCCGCCTCAACAACCGAAAAGTATCGGGCTATCCCACAATGAGCCGCAAGCCACTCCTGCTCGTACCAAACCCCGAATCCCGTCTCTTCCATTTGAGCAGCGTCCTGCCACCGAAATGTTTGCAGAAAGACCGAGACCGTGGCTGAACTTGGACTCTCGACATGTTCCATGTTTACTCGACGGAAATCAACGATGAATAGACACCAAGGAGAATTGACGGTTGTTTTGTTCCGATTTGCTTTTCTTTCTGCGTTTGCTATGACATCGCTGACTAAATATACCCAGGACCAAACCTCATTCCATTCACTGACTTCAGGTAACTGATAATTATGCGCTCACTAGAAACTTCAATGATACATTTTTGAAGGATTTTTAACAGCCTGTGTAAATTTAGCGGCCCGGTCGCTCTTCGCTCTCCGAGTCTCGCCTCGCGCTCGGCCTGAAACCGCCTCCATGCCTTCGTGGCGTGAATGAACCTCGCCTACAGGCACCCTCAACACGCTTGAGTTTTCAAAATTTCGCTGACAAGCCCTCGGTCGCAGTGAAAACAGATGGGTACTCGCATCTTTCGTGAAAACAGGACGTGTTTATCACACGGCTGACCAGAATTCTCTTCTTCAGCGATGCTTTAAGAAGAATAATATGATTTATTTCTATGATTTAAGTGGGGATTTAAGAAGGGGTCCATGGTCCATACCAGACCACAGAAGCGAAAAAGAACGAGAGACTACCCTAGTGGTCGTTTTAACCACAGAGGTTTCTATGAAACGAGATTTGACTCAGAAACACAAGACAAATCTTTGGAAATGAAACAAAAGTCCTCGAGTGTAGTCCTCCGAAAGCCAGCAAGAGTCATGGCGCAAGATCTCCTTCCTGACGAAAACAATATAAACGAATTTCTGCACAGTTTTGAGTGGGGCGAGGTGCGTCACATAGAAGAAATGGCCTTCGGTTCATGGTATGAAAAAGGGTGGTTGGGTGCTCAGTGCGGCGTGAGTCGATTTGTTGACGTGTGCTTCGGAGAAACGACGAGGGTCGCATGTACGGGGTGTTTCACAAAGCTGTAAGTGAACCTGTCTTTTTTGGTAGTATTCTGATACATCCTTGCATGTGAGCTTGAGAAAGAAGAATTACATTGAAAATTTCCTTTCTTAAGTATCCAAGAAGAAGCATCAGGCGAATATAAAGAAAAACATGTGTTGCTCTCCAAATCCGAGCCTTTCCCAAAGTGTTACTATTGCGACAGGAGGCTGCTGGACGAAGTTTTAAGAGCTGGGGATTGTCATGCGTGTCTCTTCGTCAAATTTCGTTATGCGGGACAGACTTGGGAACGATTCAAGCAACTCAATCACTAATTTCTTGACGTTAAAGTCAAATAAAAATGTTCAATAATAGCAATGCGAGTCTTATTGAATTATTTAATAAAGGATTTCATAAATGTCTTCAGTTATGGCTGTAGTATTTTCTCTAGCATGAGAACTGGGGCTGGAAGAAGTTGAACCACGCTTGGAGGCGTTTTCAGACGGGCCTGGATTGCAAATCTAAGGCCTTTACATAAGGGCTATTCCACGTGATCCGGATCGGTCACCTCTCAGATATTTTTTTAAATTTCATTACTTAAAAAAAAAACTTCCATATAAGGAAAAAGGAAGGAGTCGAAGAATAGTATATCGATCAGGTAGATAAAGATCAGAGACTTGAATCTCTTATTGATATTTTGTGATGCGAAAAAATAACCAGCGACCAATCACATGAGAATCAGGGTCCATCTCTGTTCACTTATATTTGATCAACCCCGTATAACAATTCATCCAGTTAGTTGTTTTTTTATGCTCACTTGTTTTGTCAGACTCCCGAGGCTTGACGTTTAGTTGAATTTTTGATTGACCTTTCGTATAAAATTTGAAGTTATTCCAATAACTATACACCAACTCGATATGTCTCGCAGGAAGAATAACGAACATTCACAAGAACCTGCTGCTAAAATACCAAAACGATCAACCGGTACCGAAAACAATATTCCGTACACGACAACGGATTTTTTACATAATATATCAATCAACGATAATTTTGTGTGAGTACATGAATATTATGCAATACATCAGTATAATATATTACATGAAAATACAAAAAAAAAATTCTAGATCGATCGTTGCATACGTACAGAAAATCAACGAAATTAAGAAATTGAAAAGTAAAGAGGATAGAGAACTATTTCTATTCAGATTTTTGATGAATAACGATGAGGGCTCCACAATCTCATGTGTGGCATGGAATAAAAGTGCGAAAAAATGTTCCGATATCATAAAAATCGATCAAGTAAGCAAATAACAATAATAATATACCTATAACTGCAATGTAGTCGGAACCGTCACCCTGACAACTTCATATTACGCACTTACACTTGTTGTAAGAAGTTCCGGTCAGCTAACTCGACTGGTATGTTCCAGATTCTTCTGTTACAAAACTTGACGGCGAAAGAGAAATTAAACTTTAATGAAGGAAACATGCCATACGAGCTCATCATCAAAAATTGCACTAAAATTACGCCACTGGGAACACACATTTTAGAACACGAAAATCTCTCGGAGATTAAGGAATGCTTATGCTAGCCGAAAAATGTGGACACTGGATAAGTAAGATCCCGAAAACTCAAAGAACACCGAAAGAATAACAATCTTAAAACTTTATACCTAGAAATCAGAGGGTACTTGAGAGACGAGTTCTTCAAAAAAAATAATAACAACAGCGAGTACATAGGCACCATCACGGACGGAAAATTCAAGGTCGAACTTGAAGTTTCGAATGTGGTGGGCAACATGTCGTTTCAGCAAGGACAACACCTAGAAATAGTCGGACAAATTCAAACTCACGGTATGGAAATTGCTGTGCATTTTCTACGTTGCGAAGTTGAATATGAGTTACATCAAATCAATTTTGCCTTCTAGAAAATGAAATCATCTACGTGCAAGTGAACAACGTAGATGATATACAACTCGCCGATGACACGCAACTGCCGTTACGGGAGTTAATATTAATTCGGAATTTTATAACCAAAAAACCTACGTAACGCCTCGGGAAAAACGTGTTTTATAAATTTATATTTTATAATGTATATATTAAATTTTATGATGTTATAGGAATATTGTGAAAATTCATTGATTTCATTGATTCATTGGTTCACTTTGGTTTTTTTTCGTTTTTTTTTTTCAACAATTATACTACGTATAATATATAAACATATAAACTAGCGATTTACGTATACCATCATTTTCCCACAACTGTTTCAGCCGGTTTTCAAACCAGCTTTTAGCGATGCAGCGAAGCTGCATTACTAAAAGCGTTTCAATTTCAATTGTCTTCTGGAGACAAGTTTTTTTGATATATTTATTGCTATATCGACGGGTCCTGAGGAAGCAGAGGTATCTCGGCGGGCAGTCTAGAGCAGACGTAACTCGGAATACGCTTTGAGACAAGTATAGAGGTCCGTAATCCTTCATACACAGTTTTATGTGTTACTTTTCAGTTCCGGGCTGTTCGCCGAATACGTACGTTACCTCAGGATTCGAAGATATGATGAATTGTTGAAGGTTTGAAAACCTTCTTTACAGAGGGTACAGGGGGGGACCGTTACGTTACGCGTTACGCTCAAGGGGGGTCGAGGCCCTGGGGCAGAGGGGGGCAGGGCTAAAGGCCCGTTACGTTACCTGTTACGCTCGGGCGGGGGGGGCAAAGGCCCTGGAGCAGCGGGGGCAGGGCTAAGGGCCCGTTACGTTACGCGTAGCGAGGTATGCTTGGACAGGAGGGGGGGGGGAACCGAGGGGTGCTGTCGGGTATTTCCGCAAGACCTCGCGTATTCCCGAATGACTGACTTGGATTTGAATCAGACAGGTAGTTTTTTTGTTTGAATTAAAATGAATACAACATTTTTTACGAGGCGTACTTCGTAGCTTTGGTTGGCAGCTGTCATTTCTTGACATTCAGTCCCTGTGACAGATTCTGTGACAGATTCAACTGGATATAATTTTGATTCCACGAAGTGAGAAAGATTACAAAAACGATCAGAATCAGAACTTCCAAAGACATATTGGAATTGGACAACCGTTAGACAACCATTGGACAACCATTGGACAGCCATTGGACGACCATACTCTATTACTCAGCTAAGTAGTAGACGACGACGGGGGGGGGCTACTACCAAGAATTTCGAATCACATACAATCCACACCTGTCCACACCTGTCAGCCGGTTTTCAAACCAGCTTTTAGCCATGCAGCGAAGCTGCATTACTAGAAGCGTTTCAACTTCAATTGTCTCCTGGAGACAAGTTTTTTTTTTGTTTAATTGCTTTGGTTATAGTTATCGCACACCTACTTCTAGCTCTATGGAGAAAATGTGTACGTTGCGGTATGCTCCAGGGGTTTGCTTCGATGACGTAGCTTTCAATTTTCAGATCGTGGCAATTATTAGACTACTGGAGTTACGCGACTTGAAATCATTGGGTTTCTCAGAATACCTTGGTAGACCGGATCAAACGGCCGAATCTTGCCATGCAATTTATAACAGAAGTATTATCTCAGAATACTTTATTCAGTGAATATTCGCTAATTATTTATACACTGATTTTCAGATTTCCTTACTATGAACATTCTTTAAGATATGATTTGTAATGAGCAGTACTACATATAACCCTGCCTGTAAGTTAAACTCCGCTGTTGCCGTCCCCAAGCCCGAATAAGAAAAGAGGAGGGCCGGCCGCACGCAGGGTTACACGTTGGGTATTTGCTGTAAATAATTTGGACGGTCCAATTTCTACAGCCCAATAAGGATTACCATTTCACGTCTGCCACTAAACAAGAGTCAGAGTGAGAAAAATAAACTTAGCATACGAGTACACGTTCTTGTTAACATTTCCTACAATATCTAGCGTTTTATAACACGAAATCCAATATTTTTCACCGTCCATCCAATTGCGAGTGAGGATCTACAAAGACACAATCGAGCAAGCACAGCGAGCGAGCGCAGTTGGCAGGAAGTAAAAATAATCTACAAAAAATAGTGATATCGCCCAAAAAGCACCTCCGGTGCAAAAACCTTTCGCCAAGTACATTAATGTGGTCCACCCACAAAAATGTACTAAAAAAAAGTTTTTCACAAAGAATCTGTCTTCAAAAATGCCCACCAACAAAAATCCGTCTTCCACAAAAAGTCTTTCTGAAAAATTCCTACTCTCAAAAATTCGTCTTCCACAAAAAAAGCCTTCCTTCAAAAATCCGTTTTAAACAAAAGTCGTCCTTCACAAAAATCTCTACAAAAGGATTGAAATCAAATACAACTACCAAGTACAAAAAAATAATAATGAAATCGAACCACGTAGCGTTGTGCTCATTCGCTCGCATTCGCTCGCTACGCTCGCTCACGCGATTGGGTTTTCATAATTGGCGAGGAGAAAAATTGGGAGCGGGAATTTCGGAAAGAGAAAATTTTCGAAAGAAAAAAAATTTAGGGAGTGGTAGGGGAGACCGGGGCTAGTTGTCACACGGGTTAGTTGTCACAGTGTCCATATCTCCACTGCTAGATAACAGATCGAACGGTGCTATAGATCAAAGTTGTAGTTCGATGTATGAAACAAACTAATGTCGTTAAATTGAATATCGCATCATATTCGGCCTTGCAGTGATGGATAAACTGAAATCGGATCCAAAAAGTAATTATTTTCCAACTTCTAATATGTTTTTTTCTCATTTTCTAGACTGCCTTGAGAAATTTCGCTACACGATATTCGGAAAGGTTATTCTTAACGCTTTCAATTGATGTACATATTGTTGATATTTGAATGGCGGGTTAGCGAGATGTGCAAATTTTTAAACAAAATAGCGGGATGGGGCAGGTTGTCACAAAATTATTGGGGCAAGTTGTCACGTGTAAAAACTCACCCCATTTCGACTTGACCATGGTTTTTTGAGTTGAGGTCAATTTTCTCAAGATTCTCGGAGTCTGGGTGGGATTTTGCATGGTTTGCGGGGTGTTCGGAGTCTAGGTTGACCGTTTCGTGGTTTCCAGGAGACAATACAATGAAACCCGTTTTCACCATTTAAAATACTCGGGACAACTTACCCCGGGGTCTGTGACAACTCGAGTGAGCGAGCGTAGCGAGCGAATGAGCACAACGCTACATGGTTCGATTTAATAATTTTTTTGTACTTAGTAGTTGTATTTGATTTCAATCCTTTTGTAGAGATTTTTGTGAAGGACGACTTTTGTTTAAAACGGATTTTTGAAGGAAGGCTTTTTTTTGTGGAAGACGAATTTTTGAGAGTAGGAATTTTTCAGAAAGACTTTTTGTGGAAGACGGATTTTTGTTGGTGGGCATTTTTGAAGACAGATTCTTTGTGAAAAACTTTTTTAGTACATTTTTGTGGGTGGACCACATTAATGTACTTGGCGAAAGGTTTTTGCACCGGAGGTGCTTTTTGTCGGATATACATTAACCGAGTTTTCCCTACCCAATCTATACAGACCGGAAGTGGTCATCTATTACCCCCACCAACTCTGCAATTGACCTATCCCCCGCATATCGTCCACAGTGACCCATTACTACCTCTAACTAAGGAAAGGCTCTCAAAAGATTTTTAAACTGTTAATCAGTTTATTTCGGCCTTTCTGTGGTCTGTATGCACTCGAATCGTTCGCCTTTCCTCAGTTAGAGGCTCAACAATCAACTGTTGAGTGGCAAAATGTGGAATCAGTCTCAAGAACCATTATTTCGGGTGTTCAGACAATCCTAGTCAGTAATCGGTTCTGGAAAGCTGATTCCACATTTTTGCCACTCAACAGTTGATTGTTTTGCTCTCGCTGTAGATGAACATCCGCTTCCGCGTACCGAAGCACTTTTATGCAGCAGTAATGCTTGCGAGGTTTTGAGTTTTACAATTTGACTGTGGGATTCTCCTCTTGCAGTGGGAACTCAGTGTCCGATTTTTCAACAATTTGTGGAATGCAGTTAAAAGTTTTTGGTACATTGTGATCCATTGTCGAACATTTTCAGCACTAATGTCTCCAAAAATCGCTGTTAGCGAAAAATTCACTTTCTGGAACAAGTCATTCGCGTTCGGTAATAGAAAATTACTTTCGCATACATATAAACGCGTGAACTTGAGATGTGTATCAAGAAAAACAGGAATCCGCGATAATGTTGCAGAAATAGGTAACGCTACAAATTCATTGAGTACAGTTGGATCGATCGCTAATTCTACGGTTGTGGTAGAGTCCCGCAAAGAAGTCAGCGTCGATTCACTATACGAGATAAAACAGAGCCCTGGTTGTGCCAGGACCCGCATTACTACGAAAGTGGGTAAGGCAGAGCCCTATGTGTGTGTTGTTATTCAGACGATAGCAGTCAAAGAAGTGAACTGCGGTAGTTACCGACGCGACAGGTCATTCCGTCTATGAACCTATGGTAACTCCTCCGTATATGCAACCGAAATGACATTGATTGTTGGTAAACAATCACACATCCTGCTTTTTATCCAGCAACGGTCGATGGCATCTCGGTTACATATGCTCAGGCTTTACCATATATGGGGCTCATCGATAGAATGACCTGGGAGCGGAAAGAAATGGGAGAGTGGAAAGTAGATTGTCTAATTACTGTTAGCTAATAATTATTAACTATTGCTTGCTAGTTAGTGATAGGGTCGAGAGTTACGTATGAACCGCAGGTCCAGACATAACACCTCAAGTTGGTTCAGTAGTTCTTGCATTATCTAAATAAAAAGATTCCAAGAAATCAAATAAAAATGATGATATCATAAAAACTCAGTCACTGACAAATAATCTGGAATCTGATTTGCAAACTTCTTAATAGAAGGTCAATCATACGAGTGCAAGTTAATTGGTATCCAACGGTTTTTTAGGTTGCTGATAACGAATTTGTCGTTGAATCACCGCAAATTCAAATTGAAATTCTTGAGCACAACAAAACGAAACATTCAAAGTCTGGCACATTCGAGGCCTAAATCAGTTCATTTTTTATCGTAACTAAACTTTTTTCAACAGTACAGCGTGAATTGACAAATTCTCCATACTCCAAAAATCATTAATATCCAAAGTTCATTACACGTCGAAGGATTGACTTTTTCCAAAATCACTTGTCGTAAGGTTTCAGGCACACGGTTGATCCGATTATGTCTATCAATGTCTCATTTTCTCCGGAGAGCAATCTTTCATTGTGTGAATGAGGAAAATTGAAGAAAAAATTTTTGGACCAAGTTATCAGCAAAAGAGTGACTAGATTGTCGTTACATTTCGATAACCGACCATAACTCAGGATTACAGGTAAGTATTATACATATTGTAACGAAGACTGTTTCTCCGCTTTTCTCTAGGTCTCTGACAACGAAGTAAATGTGATTCAAGAAAGTACGCCAATCTTCAAACCAAATATCTTGCAATATTCTCAGTATATTCTGTAAACGTGTCAACTCTTTAAAGTCTGGGACAAGACTGTTTTCACAATAATAATTCTTATGCTCTTCTCTTAATAACAAATTATCAGCTGTTTTCCCAGCCCACTAAAAACTCCGGCTGTCAAAGTGACAGCAAACATCTGATCGTTAAAATCTAACGGGAGTCCCCGTAACACTACTCCCCCCTCAGAAAAAGAGTCGTCCCGACTCTTGGAAGAACGATCGACCATAGTTAACTAATCGATATAAAAAAACTACTAGAGCTGAGGCTCTTCAAAACTGGTGTTCTTCCAAGAACTATCCGGCATTCGCCTTTTTACTACTTTTTGGAAAACCCCAGAAAACCAAAAAGTGGATAGAAAAATTCCAAACAACATCCTTAAAAACTACGACATTGATTCTTCATCGCCACAACGGCGTCTTCATCGAAGATCCCGAATCTGTTCATTGAAGATCCCGAATCTCTTCATCCAATGTCCTTTCCAACCAAATCAGCAGTATGCTGAAAACTGAGTCTCCTCCACGAAGACGGTCCTTGTAACGAAAACTTGTCCATCCGAAAGAACCTCGTCACATAAATTCAGGAAATCGTCAGGAACAAACAAGGAACCGCTTCCGCGAGGACCCTCAAAGATTTCTTCACCTTAAATTGGAAGGACAAGGATGAGTGATGGGATCGGTCAAGGAAAGAAAAAAAAAAACTAAAAAGAAACAATTGGTCCGATCGTAGCTTTCCCAAAAATAGAAGTGTCGAGCGTAATCCTCTAATCCGGTGAAGAAATCATCAAGCAAAATCGTTCGAACACCGTCTCTTGTCTTATCCAGCCCTCGTAGAACCGCTCCATATCCGTTGGTAAAAGAAAATTCTAGGAAAACCTTTAAAAATGGAAACTTCCATACCTACAACTGAGACGGGAAAACTGCCAAAATTCACTGTCATTAGTTATCACACAGTTATCATAAACCACAACCTTTTTTATCGATCACAATATTTCTCAAATAATAAATCAGACTGTCCATGCAATCGATGCTCCGTCCGTTAAAAGTGTTATGGGTAAATAATACGCTAAAACGTATGCAAGATTCCGTGATGCCCCCTTTTTTTTTTAAAAAAAAAAAAAGAATTCTCCTTCGCGACCAAGAAAACATCTAGTTCAGCTCTAAACGCTCGAAGAGCAACAAATCGTATAAATAAAAACTAGGAAAATCAAATTCGTATACTTTCAAAATGAACTCTATGACGCTCAGCTCAATCAAAGCGGCGATCGAACTATTCGCGTGGTACGCGGTGTCGGATTATGGCTTGGAGGGATTTGGGCACTGGTATACAACCCAATGGAGTGGCCTAATGTGCGGCCGAGCTTCGTTGCACCGCGTGAGGACCGGGGCCGTCCTCCAATGGAAGTGCAACTTCTGTTTCAGCCGGCAGTAAGAGAAAGGTGCGGCAGTTAAAAACGCCACCGATTATAACGCCCGTCCTTGTTGTCTATTGGAGCAGTTGCAGAGAATTCGGCCGAGGTGGTGGGGCTCCACTACATCTTTTTCCCGGGGAGTGAGCCCACCATAAAACGGTGCCAGGAGTGTCGGGGGCCGATAGAAATAACCTACAGGACCGCTGAAGAGTGTCTGGACTGCGGGTCCATTCGCGGCTGGGCCCGTGAGGACGTCAAAAATATGATCGTCGAGAAGGTTTTGGCCGGAGGAATATAAATTCAAAATTTCAATTAAAAAAAATGGTTCATCTTTCATCACGTTTTTTTTTTTTTTTTTTTATTACAACCGTTTTCTTTTTGACTAAAATTAAACAAATTTTTCTGTGAAAGTTACTCCAAATAAAATAATTTCGTGTTATATCTGATGGTGATCAATCTTTGTTCTGCATTATCTGGTAAAAATTTCTATAAACTTCGTTCGCGGACGACTCTGCATCCAGCACAAGAACAGGGGCTGGGAGAAAGGAGAATTTTTCCTTAATTAACCAGTCATCGTGCACTTCGTGAAGCACTTTTAAATAGTCTAAAGGAATTCCGTCTTCCTCGTCTCTGGCTCTAGAATTTACTCGAGAGAAAGAAGTTTCGGGGGATACCCTCAGATATACAATCAAATCTATTTCAAAACCTTTAACTCCCTCTTTGAAAATTTCAGCAGTTTTCGTTAAGAGATGGGACTCGAACTCCTCAAATCCTCCTAATCTTTTTCGTGCTTCGACGAAACAAGCACAACTATAAATCGAGCGTTCCATTAATTTTATTGGAAGAGAACTCTGACGAAGGTGCCTGTTCCTCATAACCATCAAAGCATGATGTTGGAAATGATAACTAAATTTCGTGGGGTCAGTGTACATTCTTTCGAGTAGATTTGTTCCTGCAACGTCACGATATTCGTCGAGAGGTTCTAATAACGTGAGAATGTTTGAGTCTCTTAAAAATCTTTTCGTAAATGTGGATTTCCCACAGCCAATATTTCCCTCAACGATCAGAGTGAGTGGCCTATTCTCATCCTTACGAATTCCGAACGGAAGCTCTAAAGACCACGTAGAAGAGCTCACAAAATTCCCACAAGGTTCTAATTTTTCAATTGGTTCTGTCAAATCTATAATCTCGATTTGTCGTAATTCTCTCTCTTTATAAGGAGCTAACCGATCCAGATGAACAATTTTCGGTTTCGACTTTCTATTCAATTGTATTTTGTACACTACATCGTTTATTTTTGTCATTATTTTATAAGGACCTTTCCAGTTACTCTGTAGCTTTGGGGATCGTCCTTTTTGTCGTCTTGGTTGAAACAACCAGACCAAATCTCCAGCGTTAAACGCAAGGTCTCGAACTCTAAGATCGTAACGAGCCTTCATTCGGTCTGAGGCTAACTGGATTTTATTTCTTGCGAAATTGTGAATATCTTCGAGTTTATCTTGTAACGTTTTTGCAAAATCAGTGCGTGGGAAATCTTCGCTAGGAAGAATCCCCTTTTCTAAGTCTGAGGGCAATCGAAGGTTTTGGGCCAGCAACATTTTAGCAGGAGTTTGGCCGTTTGTCTCATGAACCGCCGATCGATACGAAAAAACGAAAAGATGAATCCACTCATCCCAATCTCTCTGATTTTTATCAATAAAATGCGATAGATACCCCAACAAGGTTCTGTTCAATCTCTCTACCATCCCGTCTGATTGAGGGTGAAGGGCAGTTGTCCTTGTTTTCTTTATGCCCAAAATGTTTAAAATTTCTTTGATTAATTCTGATTCGAAGTTTCTCCCTTGGTCTGTGTGTAACTCAATCGGAGACCCATATCTACAAATCCATTCTTTGACTATTACTTGAGCTACTGTCTTTGCTTCCTGGTTAGGAATTGCAATCACCTCTGGCCATTTTGAAAAATAATCGGAAATGACCAGAGCATAAGTATTTCTGGATTTTGTGCTCGGCAAAGGACCCAGAATATCCATGGCTACCCTTTCAACAGGAGCCCCAACATTGTATATTTGTAACGGACTCTTTCCTTTTGATTTTGAACCTTTTTTCGCTACACAGACATCACAGCTTTTACACCAATCTTCAACGTCTGACCTACAACGTGCCCAAAAATACCTTTCTCGAATTCTATTCAAAGTTTTAACAATCCCGAAATGTCCTCCACAAGGAGCGTCATGAAGTTCGATTAAAATCTCCGTAATTTTATCTTTAGGAACAAGTAATTGCCAGATTACTTCGTTTCCTTCCGTAGGTTCAACCTTTCTGAATAGTAAATCATTAACTAAATGAATTGAATCCCATTGTGCCCAATAAACTTTGATGAACTGATTTTTGTCTGAAACGTCTGTCCATTCTGGTTTTAATCCTGCAAGTTTCCACTGTTTAACCTGAGTCAGTGTTTTGTCGTTTTCTTGAGCTTTTTTCCATTTTTTAGAACCTTCCTGAAAAGATATACCTCTAACTTGCCTAGTATCGACACGTTGTTTCTCCAAACGAGTACACTGAGGACAGTTTCCGAATTCTTCGCACGGTCTGCGTGAAAGAGCGTCAGCATTTCCGTGTAAAATTCCGGCACGATGTTGAATTTCAAAATCGTAGATCCCTAATACTTCCAACCATCTTGCTACTTGTCCTACAGGAGCTTTGAACGACAATAACCATCTCAATGAGGCGTGATCTGTGCGGATTAAGAATCTTCTACCGTATAAATAGTGGTGTAGATGTGAAATTGTTTTCACAATTGCCAGGAGTTCCCTCCTTGTAACACAATAGTTTCGTTCTGTCTTACTCAAGACCCTGCTGTAATAACAGATTACCCTTTCGAATCCTTCTTGAACTTGAGACAGAACCCCTCCTAACCCCGAAAGTGACGCGTCTGTGTCGACTATGAATGGGGTACCCGGCAACGGAAATGCTAAGATCGGTGGAGTGGTCAGACGGATTTTCAACTCTTGAAACGCGTTACTGCAGTCAGCTGTCCACTGAAAAGTGACCTTTTCTCCAGTTAAAGCGTGAAGCGGTTTTGCGATTGTAGCGAAGTTCTTGACAAATCGTCTGTAATAGGTGCAAAGCCCAATGAAGGATTGAACATCAAGTTTACTCGAGAGTTGAGGCCAATCTCTAATCGTTTTTATTTTTTCCGGATCCGTTTTAATTCCTTCGGCTGACACTATATGTCCCAAAAAATTCACCTCTTCTTGAAAAATCTTACACTTCTTTGGGCTCATTTTCAAACCGTTTCTCAAGAATCGTTCGAAAACGACCTTTAAATTGGACAACTCTTCCTCGAAAGTTTTTCCAAATACTATGACGTCATCAATGTAAACCAGGCAAATTTTCCCTGTCAAACCTTCTAAAACCAGCTCCATCAACCTTTCAAAAGTTGCCGGGGCGTTACAGAGACCAAATGGCATTACTTTAAATTGCCATTACCCACCTAAACCGGTCACAAAGGCTGTTTTTTCTTTGTCCTGAGGATGCATTCGAACCTGCCAGTATCCACTTTGGAAATCTATGGTTGAGAACCATTTTGCTCCAGCAATCATGTCTAGTGTGTCTTCAATCCTGGGGATTGGATATGAATCTTTCTTTGTTATATCGTTCAAAAATCTATAATCAATGCAGAATCTTTTTGTTCCGTCTTTCTTTTTTACCAAAACTATGGGAGAAGCCCAAGGGCTACACGAAGGTTCGATTACATCGCTAGCGATCATGTCATTTACCAATTTCTCTACTTCTTCTCGTCCGTTAATCGGCAATCTTCTAGGTGCCTGTTTAATTGGCGAATTGTTTCCTACGTCAATTCTATGTTGACCCAATTGGCAGCAACCCAAATCTTTAGAATCTTTTGCAAAAGCTCCCTGAAATTCTACCAACAAGTCACTCAAGCTTTCCTGCTGGGTGAACTCTAGGTCCCGAGAAGATTGATCAAATAAATTCTGCAGAAAGATTGGTACTTGTTTGATTCCTCGAAGTCTTGGGGCAGAATTTTGTCCAACTGGTTTTTCCTGAGACACAGGTCTTGAAGTTAACAAAGGAATCATGATAACCCCGGAAATTAGTGTGTGAGCTTTCACATTAATATTGCAGTTATGTATTAGTAGAAAATCCATTCCCAGAATTCCCTCATCTTCAATATCTGCCACCAAGAATTCGTGAGACGTTTTTAGATATCCCTCTACGTCTATATTGACAGCGACTTTTCCCAAAACAGGGGCTGTCTGTCCTGTCGCTGTTCTAAGTGAAGTATTTGTGGAATTTAGTGGAAAACACTGAAGCAGATCCGAGCGTACAATTGACACCTCGGCTCCGGTATCAATTACCCACAAACAGTTCACTCCATTAACTGTTCCTCTGGCTTAAAGTCCCGATCCGGTATACCTTCTAATAACAACTTGATCGTTCCTAGTGTTAGAAGCAGAAGGATTTGGCTGCCTGATTGAATTATTGTAACTAGTACTCGGGACAGCCAAGTTTGAAGTCTGGTTAGTCTGTACAGTTCCGTCTCTATTTTGATTGTCAGTCGACCTGGTTTGCCAATTATTATTTGGTCTGTCTCTATTTTGACTATCTGTCGGCCTTGTTTGCCAATTATTATTTGGTCTATCTCTATTTTGACTTTCTGTCGGCCTTGGCTGCCAATTATTATTCCTCCAAGATTGGTTTTGGCTTTGATAACGATTAAAGTTGTTGTTTCTGTTCTTGTCTTGGAAGTGACGCTGAAGCGCAAAACAATTTTCAAAAAGATGTCCCTTCTTTTTACAATAAAAGCACTCCCGATCGAACCTTGATTTATTTACAGAATTCTGACCACTGGGGTGGAAAGAATTATCTGTTGTCTGTGATTTATCTGTATAGTTTTGACCACCCGAGAAGGAAGAATTATTTGTCATTTGCGTGTTATCATTCCTCCTCTGAGGAAACGATCGTTTTGCTTCTAACACTTGTCTCACTGTTTCCTCTGTTCCTTCATTTTGTCTAGTTTCAAATTGCCTGGCTCGGTTCGAGCCGAGATCTTCCTTATTGATTGCCTCTAGTTCTAATGCTTTAATGATGGCTTGATGTAACGTTGAGGGGGCTGCCACTCTGAGTGCTTGTTTTAGATTTTGGTCTGTTATTGCAGAAATAAATTTCGTGCAAGCTATTTGTTCTCGCGTTCCAGTCGGACAGTCTGGCAACGCGTTCCTCATTAATCTTTCAATGTCGTGTCCCAGAGAGGCAAGCTCCTCGTTACGGCCCTGACGATGATTTTCTAATTGTGTATAAAACAATTTTGACAAATGCTCATCACCGTATCTCCTACTCAGAGCCGTACAGATTTTCTCATAGTCTTTCAAGTCCGAGTTAGAAAGTGTCGAAAGAACAGTTAAGGCGATTCCTCTTAATGAACTAGTCAAAATCGCTGCTTTTTCTGTCGGTCCCCACCCATTGTGTTCCGCGATGATTTGAAATTGACGTTCAAAATCTGTCCAAGAAGTGGTTCCATCAAAAGTTCCGGGTTTTAAAGCGATTGAATTGACTTTAGGTTGTGTTGCCGGTCGTATCGGTTGAGTGAAACCGGGTAGGTCGTTGTTATACGCGAGTGGAACTGGTATTCCCTGGGTTTCGTGTAACGGTAAGAAAACATTAGAAGGATTGACAAAAGAGCGACTAGCTCCATAACCCGAAATGCCAGCTTGTGACAGGTGATTAACTTGAACTTGGTTTCCTTGTGGGACATTCATTTGTCTATTTTCGTTCGAATTATAACTAGCAGACGGAACATCGAAAACACTGACAGCTGGCTGTGAAAATTGTGACACCAAACCTCTATTTTCGATGCCTCTGGATATCTGCGTGACGGGTGCTCCATTGACGGTCTCTCGAACCCTGTCAATATTTAATGAACTACCCTGGAAATTAAACACGGCATTCGAAGTGTTTGGCAGCTCAGGAACAGTCTCTCGTACATGTTCTGCATTCATTCTAGCCTCTACTACGTTTCGATAATTCTGATTTTGTGACAACTCTGAGATCTCAAGTTCTCTCAGGTGACCGTCGCCACACATCATAATAGGCATTCTACTCCTGTTGTCAACCCGCATTGTATTTCCAATGCGGTCGCACTGTGGCTGCATCGTGGTAAACGTCGTCTGTGCGAGCGTTGTACCCGAATCTAATGATCTACCAGCAAAGATGGGGTTTTCTGTCCCCGTAACTGGCACTGACCTTGTGGTAACCTCTGTTACCTGTTCGTTAATTACAAACGGAACTGGAGCTGGAATTGGACACATCGGGATTGGGATTCTCGCCGGGGTAACAACGGAAGGATTCTGTGTAGTGGGTACCGGAATCTGAAGATTTTCCATCTTTTTCATAAATTCCTCCCTCTCACGCCTGTCCTGTTCCCGTTCTTTTTCTCTTTCTGCCCGTTCTCGCTCTCATTCCAACCGCTCCCGTTCTCGTTCTCGTTCTTTCTCAGCCCGTTCCTGTTCTCGTTCCAATCGTTCTTGCTCTCGTTCTCGCTCTTTCTCTGCCCGTTCCCATTCTCGGTCTGTTCTTTCCTGATTTCTTTGTTCTTGAAACGCTAGCATCATTTGATTCATTTGAGACTGCATCGCCTCGATTATCGGTGACTGAACTGCACTATTTCTGATCGTATTGGAACCGGATTGTTCTTGGTTTCGGTCCAAACGACTGGGAGTCGTAATAGAAGCAGCTCCTTCTTCGTTGAGTTGTTGTAAACGAGCCCTTTTCTGTGGCGTAACAGTCAGCTCTTCCTCTCCTTCTCCGCAAGATAAATCATGAGTTCGTCTTGTACGAGGCATCTTTTCTCAAGTCCTTTTTCAAATTCTTTTTGAAGTCTCCTCTCAAAAGTCTTCACTCAAATTCTCTCACAATTCTTCTCTCGAAAATCTTCTTCAATTCGTCAATGCTCCTACTCACAATTCACTATTCGCTGTGCAGAAATCCCACTTCTGACACCAGTGTAACGAAGACTGTTTCTCCGCTTTTCTCTAGGTCTCTGACAACGAAGTAAATGTGAGTCAAGAAAGTACGCCAATCTTCAAACCAAATATCTTGCAATATTCTCAGTATATTCTGTAAACGTGTCAACTCTTTAAAGTCTGGGACAAGACTGTTTTCACAATAATAATTCTTATGCTCTTCTCTTAATAACAAATTATCAGCTGTTTTCCCAGCCCACTAAAAACTCCGGCTGTCAAAGTGACAGCAAACATCTGATCGTTAAAATCTAACGGGAGTCCCCGTAACAATATATATAAATTGTCGAAAATGACGAACAATTTCGGGATTTTCCACCAACGCAACTACTGGACCAATCGTTTTGACATTTTTAGGGTGCTTATTATTGCACGTTAGAAGGTATCAAAAACATTTTTTCAGATCGATAATAATTGTTCATCAGCAGCCTGCAACCAATCGACGCTGAAAGATTTTTTCTCGCGATGTTGAACTGCGGCAGCTGTAGTTTTTTTGTTTTTTATCCGATTCAAAAAATTCAAAAACTATCATTAGTACGCTGTCGATGAACCAAAGTACCAAAGTACGCGGTCGATGAACCAAAAAAAGTTGAAAAAGTTGAAAATTGTAACGATGGCGGCACTAAGAGCAAAAAGATCGAAACGTCACCTAAAATTTTCGTGTTTTTTATGCAAAAAATGAGTGTTTAATCAAATTTTCTATTCAATATAGAGGTTCATCGACGAGGGTGTGCAATTATTGTACCAAAAAATCTTTGGAAGAAATGAATCGGACAAATAGTGTTCTTTTTAACGCTGCCGCAAATTTCAAAATGTAGTTCAGCTACAATTGGCTGCAGCCTGCTGATGAACACTTATTATCGATTCAAAAAAAATGTTTTCCATGCCTTCTGATGTACAATAAAGTACCCTGAAAATTGCAAAACGATTGGTCAAGTAGCTGCTGTGAAAAAAAATCCCGAAATTTTTCGTCGTTTCCCACCATTGATATGTATATCCCCCCTTAAGCTATAGCACAAACCCTTACTTTCATTACAGTGACTGCGAAAGATTCTCCATACTTTATTAGCCTCGGAGACAAAAAGGGGTTCAAAATGTTTACACGTTTGTTGAATCAGAAATAAACCAAAGCAACAAAAGAGAAGACCAATCGATAGCAAAAAAACGAAGACGTTGACAGTGAAATACAGGATGATGTTAATAACTCCGACGCTGATGAAATAGCCGGTGAATTATATTAGACGTCTGAAATTTGGATGATCGGATGCCGAAATAAATTCCGACACCACGCTACAAGATGAACAGATAACTTGAAAAAACCGTAGTTTCGAAAGATTCGATAAAAAAACATCTGAACGTAAAACCAGAAGGTCGTAATCGCCATTGTTTTTTAATTTTTGCATTTTTATTCGATCCGACGTTTTTTGCGATAGCGAATGTATAAGGCACTCCGTATTCAACAGGATCTCGATCGTGCCTAAAAATTGAAAAACAACGAAAGTGTACGTAAAAATTGAAAAGACTGAAATTTCTAGAGGGCAAAAATCCGAATTTTCACATTATAAGTTCCAACCCCCACTCGAAAACGTAACATGAAAATAAGGAATTTTAGCATTTCAAGATTTCAGACGGTCGCAGTCTTGAACCCCGACCCTTTTCTCAGCTTTCCTATGCCACTCTTTTTTATTTCCCTGAAATCCAAGACAAATAATGAAAAACCAGTCCAAGAACGGCCTCCGCTACGTGAAAGGAGGAGAAAATCAGGTATGATTCCCGATACTAGTGTATACGATGTATGAGTTTCAACAAATTGTTCAGATGAAGCTAATCTTCCAGAATCTGTAAATCTCCAAGTTCGTGGTAATCCATCAGGCAGGCAATACCACTCATGAGGATTATGCGGATGATCAAGAATAGCCACTCCAAGAACGTCTTGCGCTGCGCGAAAGAAAGAGAAAATCAGGTATGATTCCCGATACTAGTGCATACGACTCGGCATACGATGTATGAGTTTCAACAAATTGTTTAGATGAAGCTAATCTTCCAGAATCTGTAAATCTCCAAGTTCGTGGTAATCCATCAGGCAAGCAATACCACTCATGAGGATTATGCGGATGATCAAGAATAGCCACTCCAAGAACGTCTTGCACTACGCGAAAGGAAGAGAAAATCAGGTACACTGTTAGAAATTCCTATACGAAATTTAATAAAAATGTGTGTGAAGCGAATCAACATATACTTTTTCTAACTAAAATTTAAACATTCAAATTATTGAAAATTAGGACGGATAGTTTTGAAAATCCAGAAATGATATGAAATTTCAAAATCATTCTGAAAGTTCAATGATAACTTCATTAAAAAATGGATTTCCACTGCTACGATGATTACTGAATCAGATCATAAAATATTGCAGAATCCAAAAAAAAAAAAAAAAATTCAACGCTTTTGATTGGATGGATTATTGATAATTGACTGAAATACCGTTGTTAAAACGCAGCATTTTTAGCCCTGTCAATTTCTCATGGTTTTGTTCGGGATTCGATCCGGGACCCTGTCGCTCGCTCGCACTACCACCTAATCGCACGCCCTACCTACTACGCCAAACTACCTATCGAATGATCGTACAACTTTCACCTATTTATAATCAGAGCTTCATCTTTGTCAATCTTGATGAGTATTCTACGCGGTTGCACTTATTAATAATGTTGCTAAAATAATAATGCCGAAGTCATATTTTCGGCAAGTCAGATACGTAAATCAAGCTATCCGTTGGTAAACTCTTGGTTCAAAAGCCAAGTCTTCCTACAGCTTATCAAAAGACTAACGCAAGGTTTTTTGACCGACAACTTTGCAGAGTGTTCGGATTAAGTGTTCGGGACGAGATAGACAGAAAGTAGAACTGAAGATACGGACTAGTTAGATGGACATAGAACTATAATACTGCGCAACAGATTCATGTAATAAGTAGTGTATGCATTTTGTAACTGTTTTAGATTTTAATATAAATGCAAATCAAATTTCAAAATACAGTTCCGCAAATTGTATATTCACTCATACAAATTCCAAAAAATGCTCTAATTTTCAATGACGGCACTCAAAATTCAAACACAGTAACTGGAAACTAGAAAAGAATCATAGTATCTTCTGAATTTTCAAAGCAGTTTCATAAATTTCATAGAATCATATCAATATTGAGATATAGTGATTGAAAACGCGGTATGTTTTTTTCAATATTAAGACACAAATATGAAATTTCAAGATTTTTTATATTAATTTCATTTTAATCACCAGGGGACGGGATTCTGTAACTTTTAGCGATATCGTTAACTCCGGTTGCCATGGTAAATCAACAAAATATTAACGTTAATAACAGAATATTTTGTTGATTTACCATGGCAACCGGAGTTAACGATATCGCTAAAAGTTACAGAATCCCGTCCCAGGGTTCGTAAATTTCCTTCCTGTTTGTATGGGAAATTTCAAGATATTTTTAACAGTGTATGATTCCCGATACTATAGTGCATACGATGTATGAGTTGTGAATTCATATTTCACTAGGGGCTCTGCCCCTGCGCGCTTCGCGCGCCAACCCTGTTCTCCGCTCGCTTCGCTCGCTCCGAACGGCCCTCGGCGCTCCACGCCTCGGTTTGTTCGGCGCTTCGCGCCTCACTCTACACAGTGGAGTGCTATGAGATTCCAATCTGTAGAGGATTGTTCCTCGCTCATTACGCTCGCTCGGTTGTCAGCAGTATTCTGAATATTTGGGGAAGATCCTGATATTGTCATACTATACGTTTCAAATAGTGTAATTAAGAGAGGTACGTTTCTACCGACTTCGTTTCTACAAAATACGGGTCTACAGAGTTCGTTCAAATACAGAATTTGTTTTTACAGAAGATAATGTCCACAAAGTTCGATTCTGCAGAATTGGTTCACGCAGGATCGTTTCTACAGAGTTCGGCTCTGGGTTTTTTTTTCTACAGAATTCGTGCGCAAAAAGTTGTTTTCCACCCCACAGCATCACCTTGAACGAAGATCCACCAGTGCAAAAGTCCCTAGCTAAAATATTCTGAGGCTACAAAACCCCGGAACGAAGATATTGTCAATGCGACAAAACACCTTTTGGGTAGTTACCATGGGTCATGTGGGTCGGGTTAGTGGCTAGCCTAACTTTTTCTAACCTGTCCACGGAGGCGACATAACACCTCCTGGGTAGTGACCATGGGTCATGTGTGTCAGGTTAGTGGCTAGCCTAACTTTTTCTAACCTGTCCATGGAGGCGACAAAACACCTTCTGGGTAGTTACGATGGGTCATCTGTTTTGGATTAGTGGCTAGCCTCATTTTTTCTGAACTGACTCAAAACGACAGAACTACGATCTGCGTAGTTACCATCACGTAGTGAAAAAAAACCTATGGAAACGAATTCTGTAGAAAGGAACCTCCGTACAATGGTGATGGGCGATACAGTATCGATACTCTTGGTTTCGATACTTTTGTTCCTAAATATCGATACTCTTGGTTTCGATACTCTCGTTGCCGATACATTTTTCATGTGATTTTCAGTTAAAAAGATATTTTGATTTTGCTTCTTCAGTGGCTCGCAGCAAGTACTTTATTTAATTAGTGATCTTTAATTTATTGATACAAGGGGACTGGCTCTCAAATTATTCCACTATTTTAGACAGAAACATTTGTTTTTTTGTTTAAAATAAGTGATAGCATTTTTTCATTATTCATTTTGATGATTATAATGTATCGTTATCATCAATATCGATACTACGGCATCGATATATTGCCCGTATCGATACTGAAGTCTTCAATACGAATCGATACCAAATATCGATACAATTAGAGAATACACTACTGTACAATAGATTTCTGTAAAATCGAGCTCACCCCCTGCCCACTTTTAAGCTGCCATCCCATGGCCCGGAATTTGTTCCGTCTCCACGAACCCGGAATCTAGTGACTTTTCAAACCCCAATCAGAGGCGTTCTGGACATTCCGTCCCGTGTGCGCTACCAGTATTTGCGAACTGTCAAACAAATCTCTGTAATCTGTATCTGTGTGTGCGTAACAAAAGACAAAAATGAATTCGTCAGGCCCTGTTAGTATAATACGAATTTCATTTATTTATTCGTTTGTTGTACTTGTTGTTGAAGTTGAAATAAAGAAACCGTTCGTCACGTTTGACCAATATTAATATCACCCAATTTTTAACCTATAATTCGAGAATATTCATAACCTGTCCCGATTCGGAAATCGAATTAAGTATTCATGTAAGCTATTGATACAGGGAAAATATCCCTGAGCAATAAAGATTTCTTACTAATTTATTCTTCAGCATCCATTTATTCTTAATAATATTACAATTCATTTACCAAAACAGAGGTTACTTACAGGTTACAATACAGCACGAACGTGCATGTAAACAATACATATGCTTGTGTGGGTGACACGAATCCGCCTCTGTCAACATCGAGTGTCCCATGACACGGAATTCACAAGCCCGGAAGTGCCGACACCCAATCACAGTAGCGCATTTCCAATTGAGCGCTAAAAGGAACGATCGCAATTCGCCAGCGATCGTTCCGTGCGTGAAAATTCCGTACCATGGGTCAGTAGGAAAAATGTATCCCGTAAATCAGTGGAGCCGGAACGCCTCTGATTGGCGCTTGAAAAGTCACTGAATTCCGGGTTCGTGGAGACGGAACGAATTCCGGGCCACGGGACGGCAGCCTTAGCGTTAGGTTATGAGGCGGAAGACCATTGAATGCTAATGAATTCATGAATTCTATTGGGAGTATATCACTCATATCAGTATTATCTTTATCTTCTCCTGTATCAACACTCATTTATTCTACTCCAACATTTTTAGTTTTTTAATTCAAATATGTGAATTTAATTTTTTACATTGATTCGTTGTTTATGGCAATGACATCCACATTGGTTGAGGCTAATATAACCTTTCCATAATTTGAGGGATCTTGAGGATCGACGCTTTCTTCAAATATTTCTCGCACAATTTCACCATTTGAGCAGAATTTCGTAAGAATGCTTACCACTTCGTTGTGACGTTTAAAAGAATCGCCAAATACACCATCCCCAACCCGCGGAAGCCATCGTTTGAAAGCTGTTTGTCCATCAATGGCGCAAATGTTGCCCTCCAATGACAAGTGTACAAATTGATTCCATAGGCTGCTTCTTTTCACTGCATACGCCTCTAAAATTTGTGTTCCACTTCCACGTCTCACAAATGGTAAAGTATGCCGCAAATCCCCAGAAATTATGACTATGTTACCACCGAATGGTTCGTTACATTGGCATACATCTCTTAACATACGGTCAACAGCCTCCAGTGCATACTGAGAGGCCATTGTTATTGCATCCTAGATTCTGACTTTGGCATCTCGAATGTGTAACCCTTGTGCAGAATTCGATTTAATATTACACGCTGAGCATTCATTCAATTGTAACGGCAGCTTGAAAGTGGAGTGTGCAGTTGTTCCTCCTTTCAATAAATTCGCTGCGATTCCACTGATTCCAGTCCATGCTACAGGCAACACTATCAGACCCATACTTCTGGATATCGCAAATACCCGGAATAGACGCGACGACGACACGCGTCGCATGAGTAACGTTAGGTTGCGATTTATGGATGAAGTAATCGCGGTTGCCGGAAAACGAATGCCCTCCACGTCGGCGAGTCGTTGCTCCGGTCTCGGGACAGCCGGAGGATGTAGTGCCAGTGCGACGGTGAGCGTCTTTGCCCACGAATGGTTGCAGTTCGCCGGGCTGGTTGACGACATTGTGGCAGATGGTCGAGTAAGTATTCTGCACGATCATTGTAGTACATATATGTATAATATGCAATTACTTTTACATCTGTCCTCTGTGTGACGTATAACGACGACTTGACGTAGCTGTCACCTATTCTGTTAGTGCCTTTTCGTTATTTTCATTTCAAATTTCAAATTTCAAATTTCACGCGGTAGAATTGATGATTTCTTGTATATTTCGCTTCTACTTGCTTGTTTGTCCGCTTTCTCACGGTGCTATTCTGTCTTTCTGTTTGTCTTCTGTTCTTCGACGTCATCGGGTGCTTCCTTGCTCGCTTGCTTGCTTGCTTGCTTGCTTGCTTGGTTGGTTGGTTGGTTGGTTGGTAACGACGACGTCGTCGTCGTCGTGTAGGTGTGGAGGAGTTTGCGTGTATCCAATGTGGTATTCTACAAAGCCAGACACGGCGTTCAAGTAGACGCGACGAAACTGTCGTCCTTTGTTGAGTCGATGTGCATCGATTTGCACCATCCTAGCGTGACGATGTTGCAAATGCACATGGGGCTGAATATAATGCCGGCAGCCGACGAGGCATTACTCGTCGAGTATTCGGCGGTTCGTGCGGTAATGCGCGCGAATGAAATCGCAACAAACACGCTCACGAGATACGAGCCGTATCACTTAAACGGCAAAGTAGGCCACTTTCGGTTTTTCGGCAATATTCTCACCGGATTCGAAAACGAAAATCACATGTTTGTGCAGGGGTATTGCCCGGCCTCGCACGTTCTCAAGAATAAACGTGAAACCGGCACGATTTTTGCGCATCGGCTGTGCGGCGGCTACCAACACGGTGTTGGGGTCGTCAAAGAACTCACCAAACTTTCGCACGAGTGCCAGCGGAAGATAGGGCGAATGGCGGGAGCTGTATGACGTGCTATAGGACAGATGCCAACTCAGATTGGAGTCCGTTTTGACGGTGACCGCCAACTTTGCCGAATCGGTTCGACGTCAATCAGGAGGGACCGCTGATAGGCATACTATAGTATACAGGGATCTGCTCGACAGAGGTGGCATCACGCGATATACCGGTTGGCGCGAACACGTCACGCGTCACGTCGGAGCTGAGGCGGATGTGCTGTTGTACGACGATCGTGTTGTCAATGCGTTCCACCCGAACTCATTGACCGCGAAAGAGCTGGAAAAACAATACGACCCCGAAGTAAGATTTGTAATTTATATTCGATTGTTCTCTTGGTTCCGCATCCGTGTTTCGCGCAGCACGTATACGGCACGAATGAATAATATTACAGGGTGTCTAGCGTCAATTGAGTATCAAATTCCCTGACATTTCCCGGTTTTCCAGACGGAAAATCGTGACTTTTCCAGGACTCATTTTAACTTCATTTGCCTAACGAGCGCATTTTTGATTGTAAATTCATGATGATCAAAGTTAAATGTTATCATTTCAAGTTAAAATACTTAATTCCTTCTCTCAATTCGATTTGGCCACATTTTGTTTTGAGGATTTTTTTTTTTCCAACTATAAAGAGCTTGGGTTGGGGGTTATTTCTCAAAATAATAGTCACATCGATCGGATAGCATAAAGTTTTTTAATTTTGTAGTTGTTTGCGTTTCATAAGATTTCCACACATATATCTTCAACATCGATTAACCAAACCTTAAACCTATTTTGAGTACGTGTTCGTTTCGTGCACAGGTGATGACTATGACTAATGGTATTTTCACTATAACTTTACATACCTTAACAAAAACTTTGACTTAAATCTAATAGCCTTTTTAAGAGGAACTTGGACTTTATATAATATTATATAATATCTATTCTTCATAGTATATTAACTTCTGAAGTAAAATCACAGTAACGAAATCTAAAGTAACATCACAGTTCTGAAATCTTTGATTCTGTATTGAGAAAACAGTATCTTTAGGGACGCTCTAAACTACTCTAAAGCTCTCAATTTGTCATTAATTATGGCAGTTTCTTTCACTACGTTATCTAGCAGCTTTCTTTTTTTCGCTTCCAGTTCTTTTTTAAGAAAAGCTGTTCGTTTTCGCTCTTTTTTCAACTCTTCTTCTTTCTTATTCTCTCGCTGTTCTTCTACTAAAGCTTCTTTATACCACGCGTGAGCGTTACGAGCAGAGTGGATCAATTCTTTTGTAATTTCAAATTGGTTGAGACCTTTTGTGGCACTTACTCCATCGTATATAATTCTTTGTGCAATCAAGGATTTCTCTCTTTGGTTTTCGACTAGACATTCTTTATTAATTGAAAATCCTCTCTCAACGGCCGCATTGCCGTGTAAAAGAGTCATGACAAGCTCTACAAAACGTAAGAGATTACTATAGTTTGACATCCCACAGTTTTTTATAAAATTTACCCAAAAATGGTCTAAGCGAGGTTTAGACAGAGTATAATTTTCAACTTCTACTTTGAATGCAGGATTGTCTCGAATTTTTTTATATTCTCGATCGATTTTATCTGCTCCCGTACCAGAAATTATTCCATGTTCTACGTAAATTTGTAGATTGCAAGCGCTGATCAGCAACTTCATTTTGAATTGCTATTGCTGGATCCATACAAGAAATAGCTTTTACCAGAGGATATTTAATCGGCGATCGGTCCATTATTTTTTTTACAAATGTCTTCTCACACTTTCGACATTGTTCTCGAAATTGTAGTACTTGAAGGTCAGAGACTTGCTTTTTTTGTCGCAGTGCAGCTTCGGTCGCATATCCAAGATGAATGTACTTAGCATGTAGAACATGATCTTTGTTATCGAGATCAATTTTGGATCAAATCATCTCCTTCAAGATGTCTGGCTTGACAAACCTTGCCATGACAGTCCTAAGGAGTATTACAATCCTATCATAAAGGAAGGGAGCCAGTGGATCATCAGATTGGAAGTCAGTAAGAAAAGGTTCTACGTCACTTGCAAGGGTCTGAAAAAATGCCAATTTGGCCGACAATAATTTGTCAGATAATGCGTTAGACACTATTTGATAACTGGCGCATTTAGGAATTTTTTTTATCTTTGACAACTTTATCCACATATTTGGAAAGGTTGGGCAAGATAGCACTTGCTTTATCGACAACTGGGACATTTTCTAGCCATCGGATTGCACAAAATTTCAACGGAAATTCTTTAGAACCTGATGCATTTGTATACTCAGCTTTACGTGCCGGGACATTTTTGAATAAATTATAAATGGCTCGCAAAAATTCAATGACTTGCCATTCTGTTACCCTAATTCCAGCTTTAAAAGCACAGTGCAGCGTGTGCAACCCACAACTACCTAAATCAAGCAACTTATTGTTGTTGGGGTCCTCAGATAAATACTCCCGTAAATTTCTGAGGAACTTAAAATTTACGTTTGGTCCGTCCATCGATATTTGTATCGTCTTTTGCAGCATTTGTACGGGCACGTTACTCTTGAAAGCTTCTAATAAATCGTTGGCTGTAGTGTGTCCGAGAAATGCAGAGGTAAAATACCTTGTAGATACTTCATTTTTTGTTTGAACCCAAAATCGGAGAACGATATCCATCTCTTGTTGCTGGCACACCTTATTAAGGCTTTCGTCAAATGCGATGACAAGAGTGTCAGAGTTTTCAATTAATGTTACAAGCTGGCTCTTGAAATATCTCGATATACCATATGTGATTGTATATGAAGCTTTCGCTTTGCTTAGTTGCATTCCCTTCGCTATTGCACTATCAGAAAATATCATTTTCATTAGGGCTGTGCCATTCTCTACATCTCGTAAAGATTTGTGATGCATCACAGCATCTAGGCAGCACATTATTTCAGCTTTTGTAATTATATCTCGTGCAATGAAGTTTTCTAGCCCTTTCGGCTTTGGCATAGCATTCTCTTTAAATGACAAAAGCATATTACAGTGGGCGCTGCAACTTTCTGAACATACATTTAAAGTATTAGAATCTCTGGGGATTACTGTAGCACTCTGGTTCGAATTTGTTGTAATTTCAGCACAAGGAATTCTGTTTGTGGAGCTCGTGGCACTTGTTGTGCTTGTAACAGTTGCAGTAGTAGTCGTAGTGTTGCCGGTTGTTTTCGTTGACACACAATCCGACAGCTTGGTATGATGCAGTAGCAGTGAAAAGCTCGACTTTTTGTTATTTATAATCTCACGATGCTTCTTTCCATTCATATGACTAGTTAGCGCAGTCTTGCCCATGTTACTCAGTGAGAATTTGGTCTTGCACAAGGAACAATAAGCAGAAAACTTATCTTTTGGTACCTCTTGCACCCATGAATATTGCTCATTATCGGACCAATTTTTTGAAAAAGCAGTTTTTCTCATTTTTGAAGAAGCCATGATGGATTCTGAGAAGAAAACCTGAATAAAGTAAAAAAAAATCATTTATTCTTTATAAACCTTCGTCAGAAACATAACCTTAAAGTTCATGAAGTAACTTGAATACATAAAACACACACACATACCGTAGGTAACTGAGCAATTATTTATATTTCCGATGTCACTGAAGTATGAATCCACTTAATTCGCTACATTTTAAATGTTAACTTTGACAATCCAACTCGAGAATATACCGATCCACCGAGTACCGGCTTCTGGTGAGTCGATAATGATACGTCATGACAATGAGCAGCCATGACACAAGCGCCGGCCATCAGCTAGCGCCACTGGCGGCAGCCAGAGACAGCAAAATTCAGATATTCGCTGCGACGTAATTATTACACGGAGAGTTATTTTCGCTATTTTCAAAATCTTACAGCTATAAAACTGGAGTAAAAAAAATGGAAAAATTCCAGATACGTGTGCGAATTCCCTGACATTTCCCGGTTTTTCCAGACGCTTTCAAATTCCCTGACAATTCCCGGTTTTCCAGATTTCCCTGACAGCTAGACACCCTGTATTATAATGCTTGTCCGGTTCTGTCCCATCCTCAACCCCCCTTATGTTATTTTTTTTTCAAACTTACGCAGATAATCATGGATTATTTCTTGTTCGGCGATCGATCCCGACTCGACGACCGTCGTTATCGCGAGTTATTGCTCGGCGACAAACCATCGAACAGTCGTAGCGAGTTCGAGGTTTTGTTTGCGACGAGCTTACCGGCCGTTCGTGGGGCCCACGAGACCGACGACGACGACGACGACGATGCGGAACCCACGTTCTTCGAGTCTGCAGTATCAAAATATGTTGTGGAGTCGGCCGGCGAATGTCCGGAAGGTTTCGAATATTATTACGGTGTGGACAACGAGCTATTCGTCCGAGAAGTGATGCCATGCGACGATGACGATGGGCCTCGTTTCGTAAGGTTCAAACAAACTGCCGCGGATCGCCAGAGGAACGCCATACTCGGGCTGCCGTCGTCGGTGATCAACATGCGACAAGGGTCGTTTCATAACGCTATTAAGTACGGTGTTCCCGTCGTGTACAAGGAGTTTTCTCGCGCGACTTCACACAGAATCGAAGACATTGTCGCCGCTGAGGCCATATCACGCGAGGATCGCGTCTCGTGTATGTGGCTTAATATCTACGCGTTATACGCGCGTAGATACCACGGCTTCAATAGCGAGCGAGTCGTTGCCACCAATAAAGCATTCGAGGAGGCAAATCTCCGCGAATACGCGAGGGCGTATCGCGCACGTACGGGACGGTCGAGCCTCGGCCGTATCAGGGATAGGGATAGTCGGTTACGGTCAACGAGCTGACAAAGCTCATAATGAACCCGACGTCGTTGTTCGGATGCCTGGTTCGCTCCACAGTGAGCGACGTCGACGAGGCAAAATTATTCTCAAGCGTTGCCGAGGACGTCGGGCAATATGTAGAGTATTTCCCGGTACTACTGCTGGTTGGCGTCCACGCGAGCCACAGGTTCCGTTACCATCATTACGACTGGGTGCGCGTCATGGCAGCTCGTGACGCCGCAGCGAAGGAGCCGGCGTCGGGGGACAGCGGTGCGGTGACGCGGCTGCAGACGTTGAAGCCGTTTGTGGCGTTGAAAAAGAGGACCAGTGCCGTCCTGGCGGCCGGACTGTGCAGGAAATTGTCCAATCTCAAGTTCTGTTCTCACTGAACTTATAATACTAATACATGAATAACTTTCTTCGCTGCCACCCGAACCATATAAATAAATGCACTTCTCAGAGTCTGCGCAACGTACAGCACGCATAACTGCGTCATATACCATACGTTGATCTTTCGTTGAACTATTAACTAATGTTCTTTCCATAACAGTGATGTCTTCGTCATTGTCTGTGACACACGTAAATATGTAACCTTTTTTTAAGTCCGGTGAATTGAACTTTTGCATTTATGAAATATGAGTTTTCCATTAAGCACCCGAGAGGCCTGTTCGTTTGTTTCATTTTATTCATTTTGATCGACCAACTCGTATTTGTATTTTTCAAACGATTTGCGTGCATTGATTGGCATGCCGAAAACACATATATACCTACGCAAATAGCCTGCATATCGCTTTCGGAAATTTAATACACGATCCTTCATTTAAACATTTGTCCCATTCTTCGTCCTCAGTCACTAACTTTCGCGCAACAGCTGCCACAAGAAAGGATGAGTATATCGTACCTTCGCAAGTTCGCAAATCATCGTATGATTTACTGCCCGAAAACGTGATAACAACGATCTCAAATAATAACGCTCTGTTTTTCTGGGACTCACGAAATACGTGCTGCTCAATACAGCTTTCACAAATTCCCTCCGTTTCGTCCACTCCGTGTTCTTCTTATTAAACACAAAATGATTCGGAATTCCGCAGTACAGATAATTACGTGCTTCCACATCGGTTTTGTTGAGATTTAGCCACGCAAGCAACGTTCATTGCTTATAAGCATAGAAAAAAATATCAGTCAAGTGACGAAACATCAGGATTTAGAGCCAGTATGACGAATCGTTCATTATAACATCGAAAAATATCAGTAAAGTGACGAAACATTGGAATTTATATCAGAATTGACGAATTGTTGATAATGATATGGATAAAAGTTGGGAACGTGACGAAAAGTAGAAATGAAAAGCAGACATGACGAATTGTTATCAATAATATCGAAAAATCCCAGTAAAGTAACGAAACATCGAAATTTATAGCAGACATGACGAATTGTTTATAATAATATCAAAAAATATCAGTCAAGTAACGAAACATCGGAACTTATAGCAGATATGACGAACTGTTTATAATAACATCGAAAAATATCAGCAACGTAACGAAACTTCGCGATTTATAGCCAGCATGACGTATTATTAATAATAATATCGAAAAATCCTAGTAAAGAAACGGAACATCGGGATTTATAGTCGGCATGTCGAATTGTTTATAATAATATCGAAAAATATCAGTCAAGTAACGAAACATAGGAATTCATAGCCGGCATGTCGGAATGTTTATAATAATATCGAAAAATATCAGTCAAGTAACGAAACATAGGAATTTATAGCCGGCATGTCGAATTGTTTATAATAATTTCGGAAAATATCAGTCGAGTAACGAAACATCGAGATTTATAGCCGGCATGTCGAATTGTTTATAATAATATCGAAAAATATCAGTCAAGTTACGAAACATCGGGATTTATAGCTGGCCTGTCGAATTGTTTATATAATAATTTCGAAAAATATCAGTCAAGTAACGCAACATAGGAATTTATATATAGCCGGCATGTCGAATTGTTTATAATAATTTCGGAAAATATCAGTCGAGTAGCGAAACATCGAGATTTATAGCCGGCATGTCGAATTGTTTATAATAATAATATCGGAAAATATCAGTCAAGTAACGAAACGTAGGAATTATTAGCCGGCATGTCGAATGGTTTATAATAATATCGAAAAATATCAGTCAAGTAACGAAACATAGGGATTTATAGCCAGCATGTCGAAATGTTTATAATAATAATATCGGAAAATATCAGTCAAGTAACGAAACATAGGAATTGATAGCCGGCATGTCGAATTGTTTATAATAATATCGGAAAATATCAGTCAAGTAACGAAACGTCGGGATTTATAGCCGGCATGTCGAATGGTTTATAATAATATCGAAAAATATCAGTCTAGTAACGAAACATAGGGATTTATAGCCGGCATGTCGAATTGTTTATAACAATATCGAAAAATATCAGTCAAGTAACGAAACATAGGGATTTATAGCCGGCGTGTCGAATTGTTTATAATAATTCCGGAAAAATATCAGTCAAGTAACGAAACGTCGAGATTTATAGCCGGCCTGTCGAATTGTTCATAATAATATCGGAAAATATCAGTCAAGTAACGAATTTATATCTGTTTTGACGATTTTTATCAGACAAATCGGATAATAGTTATGGTAATGATCATACTGATAATGATAATAATAAGAATGATAACAATAATAATAAAAATAATAAATAATAATGTAATACAGTATTTATACATATAAAGATGCACTGATGATAATAATAAATCCGAGCCGAACATACTAACATCCGAACATCCGGTTTCGTACTTTACTGTTATATATGATATGATGATTATCATAAGGTGAATCATGTGTATACATGATGAATGACATGCTGAATGTTTTCATAATTTTATGTTATTTATCACACCAACTTCTTGATAGAATTATTATTTATATTTCAAATGGCAATAAATTCATTCGAAGCGAATTCTGAAGACAATTTATTTGTATTGAATTCATTCGTTAACTTTCTGTTAACAAATTATTCGCAATGACTATCCTCGGTGACTTTAATTTTCCCGTAGTTGCATTTTATTCAATTTTATAGTGTGATACTAGTTTATCTAAATTTGCAGTGAGTGATGAGATTCGGCATGATGAGAGCGCAGGATGCAGCGCAACCACAAATACTTGCCATACTGCATCAAAAAAACCAATGATCACGAGCAACAGAGCAGTGAATATGAAACTCAGGATTCCACAGAAATCCAAGACACATAATGAACTAGCCCGTTTTAGCCAAAAAGCTCATCGCTTTTTTGCGTAAGGCACGATTGTACAGTGCTAGTCTGTTTTGTAATAGTGTTCAAAATCCCCCAAGAATTTCAAAATTTTGATTCGAAGCCAATAGACCGTATTCCAAGGACCGCTCTCGTAACTTCAAAATTGAGGAAGCTAGCGACCGCGGTTTTTAAACCGCAAGTCGGATCGAGTCTACAATGAAATTTGGATATCTTTGGAGTAAAAAAAGTATCCTCTCCCAATTTCATCAAAATTGGTTCAACGGTCTGGCTGATAGCGTGTTTACAAGCAACTTCATCGACGAGGCAACGAGAACGCCGGAAAAATCCTCAAAAATTCTCAAAATTTTGATTCGTGATCACGAGGCTGTATTCAAAAGCTCGCTATTGTATCTTCAAAATTGACAAAGTTAGCAAACGCCATTTCTGAACCGGAAGTCGGATCGGGTACACAATGAAATTCTGACATCTTCAGGGCAAAAGAAATATCCTCTGCAAATTTCATCAGAATCGGTTTAGCGGTGTGGCAGATAGCGGGTTTACAAGCAACTTCAACGATTTGACACTGAGACGCAGGTGCCGGAAAAATTCTCAAAAATTCTCAAAATTTTGATTCGAGATCACGAGGCTATATTCCAAAGCTCGCTTTTGTATCTTCAAAATTGACAAAGTTAGCAAACGCCATTTCTGAACCGAAAGTCGGATCGGGTACACAACGAAATTCTGACATCTTCAGGGTAAAAGAAGTATCCTCTGCAAATTTCCTCAGGATCGGTTCAGCAGTTTGGATGATAGCGGGTTTACAAGAAATGGGGGGGTCACATACACCACTCTTGAAAATGCTCGAAAACGACTACTCGGGTGCCAAAACGTTCTCCCTACATGATTCCAGAACTTTTACTCGATCCGACGTTTTTTGCGATGGCGAATGTATAAGGCACTCCGTTTTCTACGATCGTGCTTAAAAACCGAATGAACGTTCTCTGGAAAAAAGTTTGCCAGTTCAAGAACGTCCTCCGCTACGTGAAAGGAGGAGAAAATCAGGTATGATTCCCGATACTAGTGCATACGATGTGTGAGTTTCAACAAATTGTTCAGATGAAGCTAATTTTCCAGAATCTGTAAATCTCCAAGTTCGTGGTAATCCATCAGCCAGCAATACCACTCATGAGGATAATGCCGATGATGAAGAACACCCAGTCGGAGAACGTCTTCCGTTAGGCGTAATAAATAGAAGACCAGGTATGACTGTTAATTAATAGTAGTGTATCCGAAATGTCACTTTGAGCAAATTGTTTGGCTTCTGGTTTCTTGGGAAATTAGAATCAGATTTTTCTAAACAACTGACTCACTTTCCGTTCTTTACCGTAAAATTGTGTTTTCATAACAAAGTTTCTTTAAAATACATGAATGTTCATGATTTTTCTTTAACACATTCAACTTCGGTCTATTTTTGGTCCACTATTTATAAGTAACAAACTTTTTTGTGGCACAGTTTGTAACACAACCGGTAATTGTGTTTCAACTTCAGCAAAATGAATAGAAGATCAAATGAATAATGATTCATTAGTTGATCGCTAAAAAAATTGTCAACGATTACACATTACCTTTGACTACTACAAGTTTGATACGATTCCTAAGGTGTTTAATTATTTTCGGTTCATCCAGGGCGTATTGTAGCTGGATTGGGAAAAAAAGTTCATCGCAAAATATTGGAGGCTTTGCAATACAACCAAAATAAAAAAGCTGACCCTAACGTGAGAAGACAACATGGTATAATCTCTGATATTCTAAAAAGTATTTTAAGACATGGTTATAATTGTAATTATATGCTAACTTTCGCTCGTTAATATACATATATGAGGCATGGAAAATTAGATACACGAAATTTTATAGATAATTTGAACATTAACAAGCGGATTTGGGCTGACTATGAGCCAGCCTTCGAACTTCTCGTTATTTATTTTGTTCTCACCTGTTTGAAATTTGCAAATATGACCTCAGATTTTTGATCAGCGGTTCAAAAAACCTTCGAGTACCAATTTCCGTAAGATTTCGAATGTTTCTAGTGTTTCTCCCGGCAAATTGGATAATCCAATTTGGATTCGCCATTTTGAATTTCGCATATCTGACTTCAGATTCGTGATCAGTGACCCAAAAACCTACGAGTACCAAGTTTCATCCGAATCCAAATGTTTTTAGTTTTTTGCAGCATATCGAACACGCCAAATGAAAATTTTGCAAAACTGACTTCAGATTCGTGATCAGCGATCAAATAAACCATATGGTACCAAATTTCATTGAAATCCGTTGATTCGTTCTCAAGATATCGTCATTTTTGTTGTGTTTTTTAGAATTTTGTTATTTGAATAGTTCAAAAAGTACTAATCCGATCGAAGCCAAAATCTAATCAGTTCTAAGTTAAGAAAAGCCCCGTCGATTGAGCCCAAGTTGATCGAAATCTGACCCCGCGTTCTCGAGATATCGCGCGGACAAAAATGTGGTCACGCACGCGCGCACACACACACACACACACACACACACACACACACACACACCCAGACGTCAAACTGAAAATAGTCGGAGGTGATTCTTTGGACCTCGAAACGTGAAGATTTAGTGAAAACTCAACTTTTCATTTTCGGGGTGATCACAATAACTTCCTTTTTTCTCTGGAAATAGAGAAACGGGAAGTTAAAAAATTGTACAAAGTTGTTTATTTGCAGATATACCTAGGGTAAGGTCTGGAAACGTCAGCACCTGTGGGGTTTGTGATACAACAGAGTAAGCCACAAATATTTTTTTACGGCACAGGCATTGAAAAGCCACTTTTCGACGCCTGTTTTCGACCCGTAAAGTGGCGCTTTATACGTCTGACTTCAGAGCTAACACAAAAAGTCTCCTCCTCGACATGGAAAGTCTTTATAACGTAGTTCACCTCGACATGAAAAGACTTTACAAGTCGAGGTCGGACTGCGCTTGCGCAGAACTGCCTTTTGAGCCGACTGGGCACGCGGCAGAACCGTAGTCATAGTAGATGCAGAGTTCGGATCTCAACTGGCGTCGAAGTGACTTTCAATGCCTGTGCCGTAAAAAATATCGTATGGGGCACGCCCGTAAAGTAACTGTTCGGCGAGGTTATGTTTTTAGTACTCTCCGTTGGCTTTACCTTAGGCTCGCCTTCGGCTCGCCAGGTCAAACCAACGGCTCGTACGAAAAACATAACCTCGCCAGAAAACAGTTACTTTACGGGCATGCCACATAATACACTATTCTCAGGCATGCTAGATTTGTTATGGACACATCAAAACTTAGGCCCGGTTGCATAAACGTTGGGTAAATTTACCCCGGGGGTATCGTTCAATTGTCTCATACACATATTTATCACACATTTATCTAATGTGTCAATGTGTATTGAACAATTGAACGATACCCCCGGGGTAAATGTTACGTTTATGCAACCGGGCCTTAGTAAATCGCTGCCAAAACCTAAAAAAAAGTGACTACGCGTCTTCAGGATCGGTCACCAATGAAGGAGCTCACTCCGATAAAAAAAAGACTCTCCTTTGATAAGTAGTAGTAACTTGATCAAAAATCGATTTTACAATTTTCGATACTATTGAATATATCGAGGGGCTATTCACTCGTGAAATCACTTGTACACCCCCTGTCGAAATCGATTCGAAATTATTTTCGTTTCCTTTCGAAATCAGCTGAAATCAGGCGTTATTAGAAGGAATCGCAAACTTTTCTGTGATTTTGTCAAAATCGCTCGAGTTCAAACGAAATCACGAATCGCTCGGTAGCGCGCGAAATCGCTTGGTAGCGCGCGAAATCGCTTGGTAGCGCGCCGAAATCGATCGTTAGCGCTCGTGATCACTTGCTGTTGCTTGAAATCATTGTAACAGCTTGAAATCACGGTGAAATCAGGCGAAAATTCAACGAAATCACATTGGAAATCACATTGGAATTGCTTGAGGGTAGTAGACGAATCGGAGATGACGTAGAAAGTTTTTCTCTCGGTTTTTCTGCGATGTCTATGCATTATAAACTGCGGAGGCGGAGTAACTACACGCGCCGCGCTAGTGAGCTCCGTGATGCGTCCAAATCTTTGTTGCGCTCTGTTGTTTCCCGGTATTGAGTATTTCGCTCGGTATTTCGTGTCGACCGCCGCCAATAACTCTCGGTGAGCAGTTCGTGGAGTGGAAGGTGGAGTGGTTGTCAACATCGTGATGACGTCCACAAAGCGAAAGAGAGGTAGCGAAGGAAGTGAGACAGACTCGATTTAGATATTAAATATTACGTGTGTACCTTGCCTGAACCTGTTTATACAGTTGATGGACTCGAGCTCCAAAAAAATGTATGGCAGGAAATTAAATGTAAAATGTGAACTGTTTGTATTTTTTTTGGTTTCTGAATTGAGTTTCAATACCTATTTTTATGTCAAAATATATATACTTATATTTGTGTGAACCATGAGAATCTATTTTTTGTGACCTACTACCTTCAGCTCGACCTTTGGCTGAATAATCATTACCCGATCATAATCCTTTCCGAGATTCTTCCTTTTGTCCTGTTAATTACCTGAATAGTAAGTTGGTGCAGGTTTGCCGACAGATTTTCTTGCAGTAGATAGGAACGGGTTGGGATAGATGGACCATGCATTGATTTCGCATGAACATTAATCGTATATCATTCAGATGGATTTCGCGTTTCACCTCAGTCTTCACGAACGTTGTGCATCCATTTTTTTTTTATGAAGTTACGCTATCAGATAGATTTTTCAAATTCCAATTTGTGTGGCAGTGTAGTTCGCGAGGTAGTTCGCTTCAAGCCACCATATAAATACCTATATATGCGTATACCCATATATGCGTATGGTTATTTAAAGTCATAACCTAAAGTAAAGTAGGTACGAAGTAAAGTACCCGTACCCACATATGCGTATGGTTATTCAAAGTAATTTAATTCTCAATAACTAGATGAATATCAATAACTCAATATACTCGAAATCATGAACGGAATTATTTGCTGGAGCGAAAAATCACCACAAAATAGCCTAAATTCTCTTTGAATCTGAAAAAATCACTCGAAATCACTAAAAAAACGTACGAAATCAGTTAGAATCGCATGAGGTTCCGTAAATTCACGAATGAATCGAGAAGATTCGGCAAGATCGCAGGAAATCCCAGAAAAATACATGAAATCACACGAAATCACATGAAATTATACGAATCATCGAATCATACGAAATCGCACAAAACCGCATGAAATCAGCCGCGATTACTGAAATCACTTGTAATCAGGAAATCAGCTGTACACCCCAACGTGGGAGTGAATAGCCCCTCGGAATATATGTTAATGCCTGTTTTTTTTTCAGCCCTGTATTCCGACTAGCTGAATAGAAAAAAGATCAAAGGCGAAGAAAAAATGCAATGTCTCTCAAAGGTTCCATACTTGATCACCACGAAGATCAACTACCTACGATCCCAATATTATCAAAAGGCAAATCATGTCGAGCATGCTGTTTAAAAAAAAAATGCCTTTATTGCATTTAATGCGGAGAAAAGGCAATGCATTTGCAATTTAATACTTAATTATATTTTATCTCACTTCACTCTCGTCGAGTATGATATCGATACCGTGATCAAAAGTATTATAGAGGCTGTTAGAAAAAAATGTGGCAAAAATTGCACATTTATCTGTTTTATTATTTTATTTTTTATAAACACTAGGGGCTCCGCCCCTCCGTGCTTCGCGCGGCAACCCCGCTCGGCGCTGCGCGCCTCACTTTTCCTAGGAATGGCTGGCCGTTCTAACCATTTCTAACCCTTCTTAGGACACTAATTTTTCCTAGGAATGACTGGCCTAACTTTTTCTAACCTTTAGTGGCTGTTCTAACCATTTCTAACCCTTCTTGGGACACTCATTTTAACAACCTGGACGACGAAAACTACGACGCGGTAGATCTGGACACCACAAACTACAACGCGAATAACCTGAAAGACGGAAACTACGACGCGATCAACCTAAATGACGGAAACTACGACGCGAACAACCTGGACGACGAAAACTACGACGCGGTAGACCTGGACAACGTGAACAACCTGAATGACGGAAACTACGACGCGGTAGACCGAGACGCCGGGAACTACGGTGCGATCAACCTGGACGACGGAAACTACGACGCGATCAACCTGGACGACGGAAACTACGACGCGAACAACCTGGAGGACGAAAACTACGACGCGGTAGACCTGGACACCACAAACTACAACGCGAATAACCTGGACGACGGAAACTACGAGACGCGGTAGCCGGCCGCGGATTTATAGCTGGCATGTCGAATTGTTTATAATAATATCGAAAAATATCAGTCAAGTTACGAAACATCGGGATTTATAGCTGGCCTGTCGAATTGTTTATATAATAATTTCGAAAAATATCAGTCAAGTAACGCAACATAGGAATTTATATATAGCCGGCATGTCGAATTGTTTATAATAATTTCGGAAAATATCAGTCGAGTAGCGAAACATCGAGATTTATAGCCGGCATGTCGAATTGTTTATAATAATAATATCGGAAAATATCAGTCAAGTAACGAAACGTAGGAATTATTAGCCGGCATGTCGAATGGTTTATAATAATATCGAAAAATATCAGTCAAGTAACGAAACATAGGGATTTATAGCCAGCATGTCGAAATGTTTATAATAATAATATCGGAAAATATCAGTCAAGTAACGAAACATAGGAATTGATAGCCGGCATGTCGAATTGTTTATAATAATATCGGAAAATATCAGTCAAGTAACGAAACGTCGGGATTTATAGCCGGCATGTCGAATGGTTTATAATAATATCGAAAAATATCAGTCTAGTAACGAAACATAGGGATTTATAGCCGGCATGTCGAATTGTTTATAACAATATCGAAAAATATCAGTCAAGTAACGAAACATAGGGATTTATAGCCGGCGTGTCGAATTGTTTATAATAATTCCGGAAAAATATCAGTCAAGTAACGAAACGTCGAGATTTATAGCCGGCCTGTCGAATTGTTCATAATAATATCGGAAAATATCAGTCAAGTAACGAATTTATATCTGTTTTGACGATTTTTATCAGACAAATCGGATAATAGTTATGGTAATGATCATAATGATAATGATAATAATAAGAATGATAACAATAATAATAAAAATAATAAATAATAATGTAATACAGTATTTATATAAAGATTCACTGATGATAATAATAATGATATAATGATCCGGATTCCACAAAATCCGAGCCGAACATACTAACATCCGAACATCCGGTTTCGTACTTTACTGTTATATATGATATGATGATTATCATAAGGTGAATCATGTGTATACATGATGAATGACATGCTGAATGTTTTCATAATTTTATGTTATTTATCACACCAACTTCTTGATAGAATTATTATTTATATTTCAAATGGCAATAAATTCATTCGAAGCGAATTCTGAAGACAATTTATTTGTATTGAATTCATTCGTTAACTTTCTGTTAACAAATTATTCGCAATGACTATCCTCGGTGACTTTAATTTTCCCGTAGTTGCATTTTATTCAATTTTATAGTGTGATACTAGTTTATCTAAATTTGCAGTGAGTGATGAGATTCGGCATGATGAGAGCGCAGGATGCAGCGCAACCACAAATACTTGCCATACTGCATCAAAAAAACCAATGATCACGAGCAACAGAGCAGTGAATATGAAACTCAGGATTCCACAGAAATCCAAGACACATAATGAACTAGCCCGTTTTAGCCAAAAAGCTCATCGCTTTTTTGCGTAAGGCACGATTGTACAGTGCTAGTCTGTTTTGTAATAGTGTTCAAAATCCCCCAAGAATTTCAAAATTTTGATTCGAAGCCAATAGACCGTATTCCAAGGACCGCTCTCGTAACTTCAAAATTGAGGAAGCTAGCGACCGCGGTTTTTAAACCGCAAGTCGGATCGAGTCTACAATGAAATTTGGATATCTTTGGAGTAAAAAAAGTATCCTCTCCCAATTTCATCAAAATTGGTTCAACGGTCTGGCTGATAGCGTGTTTACAAGCAACTTCATCGACGAGGCAACGAGAACGCCGGAAAAATCCTCAAAAATTCTCAAAATTTTGATTCGTGATCACGAGGCTGTATTCAAAAGCTCGCTATTGTATCTTCAAAATTGACAAAGTTAGCAAACGCCATTTCTGAACCGGAAGTCGGATCGGGTACACAATGAAATTCTGACATCTTCAGGGCAAAAGAAATATCCTCTGCAAATTTCATCAGAATCGGTTTAGCGGTGTGGCAGATAGCGGGTTTACAAGCAACTTCAACGATTTGACACTGAGACGCAGGTGCCGGAAAAATTCTCAAAAATTCTCAAAATTTTGATTCGAGATCACGAGGCTATATTCCAAAGCTCGCTTTTGTATCTTCAAAATTGACAAAGTTAGCAAACGCCATTTCTGAACCGAAAGTCGGATCGGGTACACAACGAAATTCTGACATCTTCAGGGTAAAAGAAGTATCCTCTGCAAATTTCCTCAGGATCGGTTCAGCAGTTTGGATGATAGCGGGTTTACAAGAAATGGGGGGGTCACATACACCACTCTTGAAAATGCTCGAAAACGACTACTCGGGTGCCAAAACGTTCTCCCTACATGATTCCAGAACTTTTACTCGATCCGACGTTTTTTGCGATGGCGAATGTATAAGGCACTCCGTTTTCTACGATCGTGCTTAAAAACCGAATGAACGTTCTCTGGAAAAAAGTTTGCCAGTTCAAGAACGTCCTCCGCTACGTGAAAGGAGGAGAAAATCAGGTATGATTCCCGATACTAGTGCATACGATGTGTGAGTTTCAACAAATTGTTCAGATGAAGCTAATTTTCCAGAATCTGTAAATCTCCAAGTTCGTGGTAATCCATCAGCCAGCAATACCACTCATGAGGATAATGCCGATGATGAAGAACACCCAGTCGGAGAACGTCTTCCGTTAGGCGTAATAAATAGAAGACCAGGTATGACTGTTAATTAATAGTAGTGTATCCGAAATGTCACTTTGAGCAAATTGTTTGGCTTCTGGTTTCTTGGGAAATTAGAATCAGATTTTTCTAAACAACTGACTCACTTTCCGTTCTTTACCGTAAAATTGTGTTTTCATAACAAAGTTTCTTTAAAATACATGAATGTTCATGATTTTTCTTTAACACATTCAACTTCGGTCTATTTTTGGTCCACTATTTATAAGTAACAAACTTTTTTGTGGCACAGTTTGTAACACAACCGGTAATTGTGTTTCAACTTCAGCAAAATGAATAGAAGATCAAATGAATAATGATTCATTAGTTGATCGCTAAAAAAATTGTCAACGATTACACATTACCTTTGACTACTACAAGTTTGATACGATTCCTAAGGTGTTTAATTATTTTCGGTTCATCCAGGGCGTATTGTAGCTGGATTGGGAAAAAAAGTTCATCGCAAAATATTGGAGGCTTTGCAATACAACCAAAATAAAAAAGCTGACCCTAACGTGAGAAGACAACATGGTATAATCTCTGATATTCTAAAAAGTATTTTAAGACATGGTTATAATTGTAATTATATGCTAACTTTCGCTCGTTAATATACATATATGAGGCATGGAAAATTAGATACACGAAATTTTATAGATAATTTGAACATTAACAAGCGGATTTGGGCTGACTATGAGCCAGCCTTCGAACTTCTCGTTATTTATTTTGTTCTCACCTGTTTGAAATTTGCAAATATGACCTCAGATTTTTGATCAGCGGTTCAAAAAACCTTCGAGTACCAATTTCCGTAAGATTTCGAATGTTTCTAGTGTTTCTCCCGGCAAATTGGATAATCCAATTTGGATTCGCCATTTTGAATTTCGCATATCTGACTTCAGATTCGTGATCAGTGACCCAAAAACCTACGAGTACCAAGTTTCATCCGAATCCAAATGTTTTTAGTTTTTTGCAGCATATCGAACACGCCAAATGAAAATTTTGCAAAACTGACTTCAGATTCGTGATCAGCGATCAAATAAACCATATGGTACCAAATTTCATTGAAATCCGTTGATTCGTTCTCAAGATATCGTCATTTTTGTTGTGTTTTTTAGAATTTTGTTATTTGAATAGTTCAAAAAGTACTAATCCGATCGAAGCCAAAATCTAATCAGTTCTAAGTTAAGAAAAGCCCCGTCGATTGAGCCCAAGTTGATCGAAATCTGACCCCGCGTTCTCGAGATATCGCGCGGACAAAAATGTGGTCACGCACGCGCGCACACACACACACACACACACACACACACACACACACACACCCAGACGTCAAACTGAAAATAGTCGGAGGTGATTCTTTGGACCTCGAAACGTGAAGATTTAGTGAAAACTCAACTTTTCATTTTCGGGGTGATCACAATAACTTCCTTTTTTCTCTGGAAATAGAGAAACGGGAAGTTAAAAAATTGTACAAAGTTGTTTATTTGCAGATATACCTAGGGTAAGGTCTGGAAACGTCAGCACCTGTGGGGTTTGTGATACAACAGAGTAAGCCACAAATATTTTTTTACGGCACAGGCATTGAAAAGCCACTTTTCGACGCCTGTTTTCGACCCGTAAAGTGGCGCTTTATACGTCTGACTTCAGAGCTAACACAAAAAGTCTCCTCCTCGACATGGAAAGTCTTTATAACGTAGTTCACCTCGACATGAAAAGACTTTACAAGTCGAGGTCGGACTGCGCTTGCGCAGAACTGCCTTTTGAGCCGACTGGGCACGCGGCAGAACCGTAGTCATAGTAGATGCAGAGTTCGGATCTCAACTGGCGTCGAAGTGACTTTCAATGCCTGTGCCGTAAAAAATATCGTATGGGGCACGCCCGTAAAGTAACTGTTCGGCGAGGTTATGTTTTTAGTACTCTCCGTTGGCTTTACCTTAGGCTCGCCTTCGGCTCGCCAGGTCAAACCAACGGCTCGTACGAAAAACATAACCTCGCCAGAAAACAGTTACTTTACGGGCATGCCACATAATACACTATTCTCAGGCATGCTAGATTTGTTATGGACACATCAAAACTTAGGCCCGGTTGCATAAACGTTGGGTAAATTTACCCCGGGGGTATCGTTCAATTGTCTCATACACATATTTATCACACATTTATCTAATGTGTCAATGTGTATTGAACAATTGAACGATACCCCCGGGGTAAATGTTACGTTTATGCAACCGGGCCTTAGTAAATCGCTGCCAAAACCTAAAAAAAAGTGACTACGCGTCTTCAGGATCGGTCACCAATGAAGGAGCTCACTCCGATAAAAAAAAGACTCTCCTTTGATAAGTAGTAGTAACTTGATCAAAAATCGATTTTACAATTTTCGATACTATTGAATATATCGAGGGGCTATTCACTCGTGAAATCACTTGTACACCCCCTGTCGAAATCGATTCGAAATTATTTTCGTTTCCTTTCGAAATCAGCTGAAATCAGGCGTTATTAGAAGGAATCGCAAACTTTTCTGTGATTTTGTCAAAATCGCTCGAGTTCAAACGAAATCACGAATCGCTCGGTAGCGCGCGAAATCGCTTGGTAGCGCGCGAAATCGCTTGGTAGCGCGCCGAAATCGATCGTTAGCGCTCGTGATCACTTGCTGTTGCTTGAAATCATTGTAACAGCTTGAAATCACGGTGAAATCAGGCGAAAATTCAACGAAATCACATTGGAAATCACATTGGAATTGCTTGAGGGTAGTAGACGAATCGGAGATGACGTAGAAAGTTTTTCTCTCGGTTTTTCTGCGATGTCTATGCATTATAAACTGCGGAGGCGGAGTAACTACACGCGCCGCGCTAGTGAGCTCCGTGATGCGTCCAAATCTTTGTTGCGCTCTGTTGTTTCCCGGTATTGAGTATTTCGCTCGGTATTTCGTGTCGACCGCCGCCAATAACTCTCGGTGAGCAGTTCGTGGAGTGGAAGGTGGAGTGGTTGTCAACATCGTGATGACGTCCACAAAGCGAAAGAGAGGTAGCGAAGGAAGTGAGACAGACTCGATTTAGATATTAAATATTACGTGTGTACCTTGCCTGAACCTGTTTATACAGTTGATGGACTCGAGCTCCAAAAAAATGTATGGCAGGAAATTAAATGTAAAATGTGAACTGTTTGTATTTTTTTTGGTTTCTGAATTGAGTTTCAATACCTATTTTTATGTCAAAATATATATACTTATATTTGTGTGAACCATGAGAATCTATTTTTTGTGACCTACTACCTTCAGCTCGACCTTTGGCTGAATAATCATTACCCGATCATAATCCTTTCCGAGATTCTTCCTTTTGTCCTGTTAATTACCTGAATAGTAAGTTGGTGCAGGTTTGCCGACAGATTTTCTTGCAGTAGATAGGAACGGGTTGGGATAGATGGACCATGCATTGATTTCGCATGAACATTAATCGTATATCATTCAGATGGATTTCGCGTTTCACCTCAGTCTTCACGAACGTTGTGCATCCATTTTTTTTTTATGAAGTTACGCTATCAGATAGATTTTTCAAATTCCAATTTGTGTGGCAGTGTAGTTCGCGAGGTAGTTCGCTTCAAGCCACCATATAAATACCTATATATGCGTATACCCATATATGCGTATGGTTATTTAAAGTCATAACCTAAAGTAAAGTAGGTACGAAGTAAAGTACCCGTACCCACATATGCGTATGGTTATTCAAAGTAATTTAATTCTCAATAACTAGATGAATATCAATAACTCAATATACTCGAAATCATGAACGGAATTATTTGCTGGAGCGAAAAATCACCACAAAATAGCCTAAATTCTCTTTGAATCTGAAAAAATCACTCGAAATCACTAAAAAAACGTACGAAATCAGTTAGAATCGCATGAGGTTCCGTAAATTCACGAATGAATCGAGAAGATTCGGCAAGATCGCAGGAAATCCCAGAAAAATACATGAAATCACACGAAATCACATGAAATTATACGAATCATCGAATCATACGAAATCGCACAAAACCGCATGAAATCAGCCGCGATTACTGAAATCACTTGTAATCAGGAAATCAGCTGTACACCCCAACGTGGGAGTGAATAGCCCCTCGGAATATATGTTAATGCCTGTTTTTTTTTCAGCCCTGTATTCCGACTAGCTGAATAGAAAAAAGATCAAAGGCGAAGAAAAAATGCAATGTCTCTCAAAGGTTCCATACTTGATCACCACGAAGATCAACTACCTACGATCCCAATATTATCAAAAGGCAAATCATGTCGAGCATGCTGTTTAAAAAAAAAATGCCTTTATTGCATTTAATGCGGAGAAAAGGCAATGCATTTGCAATTTAATACTTAATTATATTTTATCTCACTTCACTCTCGTCGAGTATGATATCGATACCGTGATCAAAAGTATTATAGAGGCTGTTAGAAAAAAATGTGGCAAAAATTGCACATTTATCTGTTTTATTATTTTATTTTTTATAAACACTAGGGGCTCCGCCCCTCCGTGCTTCGCGCGGCAACCCCGCTCGGCGCTGCGCGCCTCACTTTTCCTAGGAATGGCTGGCCGTTCTAACCATTTCTAACCCTTCTTAGGACACTAATTTTTCCTAGGAATGACTGGCCTAACTTTTTCTAACCTTTAGTGGCTGTTCTAACCATTTCTAACCCTTCTTGGGACACTCATTTTAACAACCTGGACGACGAAAACTACGACGCGGTAGATCTGGACACCACAAACTACAACGCGAATAACCTGAAAGACGGAAACTACGACGCGATCAACCTAAATGACGGAAACTACGACGCGAACAACCTGGACGACGAAAACTACGACGCGGTAGACCTGGACAACGTGAACAACCTGAATGACGGAAACTACGACGCGGTAGACCGAGACGCCGGGAACTACGGTGCGATCAACCTGGACGACGGAAACTACGACGCGATCAACCTGGACGACGGAAACTACGACGCGAACAACCTGGAGGACGAAAACTACGACGCGGTAGACCTGGACACCACAAACTACAACGCGAATAACCTGGACGACGGAAACTACGACGCGGTAGCCGGCCGCGGATTAATAGCCGGCATGTCGAATTGTTTATAATAATATCGAAAAATATCAGTCAAGTTACGAAACATCGGGATTTATAGCTGGCCTGTCGAATTGTTTATATAATAATTTCGAAAAATATCAGTCAAGTAACGCAACATAGGAATTTATATATAGCCGGCATGTCGAATTGTTTATAATAATTTCGGAAAATATCAGTCGAGTAGCGAAACATCGAGATTTATAGCCGGCATGTCGAATTGTTTATAATAATAATATCGGAAAATATCAGTCAAGTAACGAAACGTAGGAATTATTAGCCGGCATGTCGAATGGTTTATAATAATATCGAAAAATATCAGTCAAGTAACGAAACATAGGGATTTATAGCCAGCATGTCGAAATGTTTATAATAATAATATCGGAAAATATCAGTCAAGTAACGAAACATAGGAATTGATAGCCGGCATGTCGAATTGTTTATAATAATATCGGAAAATATCAGTCAAGTAACGAAACGTCGGGATTTATAGCCGGCATGTCGAATGGTTTATAATAATATCGAAAAATATCAGTCTAGTAACGAAACATAGGGATTTATAGCCGGCATGTCGAATTGTTTATAACAATATCGAAAAATATCAGTCAAGTAACGAAACATAGGGATTTATAGCCGGCGTGTCGAATTGTTTATAATAATTCCGGAAAAATATCAGTCAAGTAACGAAACGTCGAGATTTATAGCCGGCCTGTCGAATTGTTCATAATAATATCGGAAAATATCAGTCAAGTAACGAATTTATATCTGTTTTGACGATTTTTATCAGACAAATCGGATAATAGTTATGGTAATGATCATACTGATAATGATAATAATAAGAATGATAACAATAATAATAAAAATAATAAATAATAATGTAATACAGTATTTATACATATAAAGATGCACTGATGATAATAATAAATCCGAGCCGAACATACTAACATCCGAACATCCGGTTTCGTACTTTACTGTTATATATGATATGATGATTATCATAAGGTGAATCATGTGTATACATGATGAATGACATGCTGAATGTTTTCATAATTTTATGTTATTTATCACACCAACTTCTTGATAGAATTATTATTTATATTTCAAATGGCAATAAATTCATTCGAAGCGAATTCTGAAGACAATTTATTTGTATTGAATTCATTCGTTAACTTTCTGTTAACAAATTATTCGCAATGACTATCCTCGGTGACTTTAATTTTCCCGTAGTTGCATTTTATTCAATTTTATAGTGTGATACTAGTTTATCTAAATTTGCAGTGAGTGATGAGATTCGGCATGATGAGAGCGCAGGATGCAGCGCAACCACAAATACTTGCCATACTGCATCAAAAAAACCAATGATCACGAGCAACAGAGCAGTGAATATGAAACTCAGGATTCCACAGAAATCCAAGACACATAATGAACTAGCCCGTTTTAGCCAAAAAGCTCATCGCTTTTTTGCGTAAGGCACGATTGTACAGTGCTAGTCTGTTTTGTAATAGTGTTCAAAATCCCCCAAGAATTTCAAAATTTTGATTCGAAGCCAATAGACCGTATTCCAAGGACCGCTCTCGTAACTTCAAAATTGAGGAAGCTAGCGACCGCGGTTTTTAAACCGCAAGTCGGATCGAGTCTACAATGAAATTTGGATATCTTTGGAGTAAAAAAAGTATCCTCTCCCAATTTCATCAAAATTGGTTCAACGGTCTGGCTGATAGCGTGTTTACAAGCAACTTCATCGACGAGGCAACGAGAACGCCGGAAAAATCCTCAAAAATTCTCAAAATTTTGATTCGTGATCACGAGGCTGTATTCAAAAGCTCGCTATTGTATCTTCAAAATTGACAAAGTTAGCAAACGCCATTTCTGAACCGGAAGTCGGATCGGGTACACAATGAAATTCTGACATCTTCAGGGCAAAAGAAATATCCTCTGCAAATTTCATCAGAATCGGTTTAGCGGTGTGGCAGATAGCGGGTTTACAAGCAACTTCAACGATTTGACACTGAGACGCAGGTGCCGGAAAAATTCTCAAAAATTCTCAAAATTTTGATTCGAGATCACGAGGCTATATTCCAAAGCTCGCTTTTGTATCTTCAAAATTGACAAAGTTAGCAAACGCCATTTCTGAACCGAAAGTCGGATCGGGTACACAACGAAATTCTGACATCTTCAGGGTAAAAGAAGTATCCTCTGCAAATTTCCTCAGGATCGGTTCAGCAGTTTGGATGATAGCGGGTTTACAAGAAATGGGGGGGTCACATACACCACTCTTGAAAATGCTCGAAAACGACTACTCGGGTGCCAAAACGTTCTCCCTACATGATTCCAGAACTTTTACTCGATCCGACGTTTTTTGCGATGGCGAATGTATAAGGCACTCCGTTTTCTACGATCGTGCTTAAAAACCGAATGAACGTTCTCTGGAAAAAAGTTTGCCAGTTCAAGAACGTCCTCCGCTACGTGAAAGGAGGAGAAAATCAGGTATGATTCCCGATACTAGTGCATACGATGTGTGAGTTTCAACAAATTGTTCAGATGAAGCTAATTTTCCAGAATCTGTAAATCTCCAAGTTCGTGGTAATCCATCAGCCAGCAATACCACTCATGAGGATAATGCCGATGATGAAGAACACCCAGTCGGAGAACGTCTTCCGTTAGGCGTAATAAATAGAAGACCAGGTATGACTGTTAATTAATAGTAGTGTATCCGAAATGTCACTTTGAGCAAATTGTTTGGCTTCTGGTTTCTTGGGAAATTAGAATCAGATTTTTCTAAACAACTGACTCACTTTCCGTTCTTTACCGTAAAATTGTGTTTTCATAACAAAGTTTCTTTAAAATACATGAATGTTCATGATTTTTCTTTAACACATTCAACTTCGGTCTATTTTTGGTCCACTATTTATAAGTAACAAACTTTTTTGTGGCACAGTTTGTAACACAACCGGTAATTGTGTTTCAACTTCAGCAAAATGAATAGAAGATCAAATGAATAATGATTCATTAGTTGATCGCTAAAAAAATTGTCAACGATTACACATTACCTTTGACTACTACAAGTTTGATACGATTCCTAAGGTGTTTAATTATTTTCGGTTCATCCAGGGCGTATTGTAGCTGGATTGGGAAAAAAAGTTCATCGCAAAATATTGGAGGCTTTGCAATACAACCAAAATAAAAAAGCTGACCCTAACGTGAGAAGACAACATGGTATAATCTCTGATATTCTAAAAAGTATTTTAAGACATGGTTATAATTGTAATTATATGCTAACTTTCGCTCGTTAATATACATATATGAGGCATGGAAAATTAGATACACGAAATTTTATAGATAATTTGAACATTAACAAGCGGATTTGGGCTGACTATGAGCCAGCCTTCGAACTTCTCGTTATTTATTTTGTTCTCACCTGTTTGAAATTTGCAAATATGACCTCAGATTTTTGATCAGCGGTTCAAAAAACCTTCGAGTACCAATTTCCGTAAGATTTCGAATGTTTCTAGTGTTTCTCCCGGCAAATTGGATAATCCAATTTGGATTCGCCATTTTGAATTTCGCATATCTGACTTCAGATTCGTGATCAGTGACCCAAAAACCTACGAGTACCAAGTTTCATCCGAATCCAAATGTTTTTAGTTTTTTGCAGCATATCGAACACGCCAAATGAAAATTTTGCAAAACTGACTTCAGATTCGTGATCAGCGATCAAATAAACCATATGGTACCAAATTTCATTGAAATCCGTTGATTCGTTCTCAAGATATCGTCATTTTTGTTGTGTTTTTTAGAATTTTGTTATTTGAATAGTTCAAAAAGTACTAATCCGATCGAAGCCAAAATCTAATCAGTTCTAAGTTAAGAAAAGCCCCGTCGATTGAGCCCAAGTTGATCGAAATCCGACCACGCGTTCTCGAGATATCGCGCGGACAAAAATGTGGTCACGCACATACACACACACACACACACACACACACCCAGACGTCAAACTGAAAATAGTCGGAGGTGATTCTTTGGACCTCGAAACGTGAAGATTTAGTGAAAACTCAACTTTTCATTTTCGGGGTGATCACAATAACTTCCTTTTTTCTCTGGAAATAGAGAAACGGGAAGTTAAAAAATTGTACAAAGTTGTTTATTTGCAGATATACCTAGGGTAAGGTCTGGAAACGTCAGCACCTGTGGGGTTTGTGATACAACAGAGTAAGCCACAAATATTTTTTTACGGCACAGGCATTGAAAAGCCACTTTTCGACGCCTGTTTTCGACCCGTAAAGTGGCGCTTTATACGTCTGACTTCAGAGCTAACACAAAAAGTCTCCTCCTCGACATGGAAAGTCTTTATAACGTAGTTCACCTCGACATGAAAAGACTTTACAAGTCGAGGTCGGACTGCGTTTGCGCAGAACTGCCTTTTGAGCCGACTGGGCACGCGGCAGAACCGTAGTCATAGTAGATGCAGAGTTCGGATCTCAACTGGCGTCGAAGTGACTTTCAATGCCTGTGCCGTAAAAAATATCGTATGGGGCACGCCCGTAAAGTAACTGTTCGGCGAGGTTATGTTTTTAGTACTCTCCGTTGGCTTTACCTTAGGCTCGCCTTCGGCTCGCCAGGTCAAACCAACGGCTCGTACGAAAAACATAACCTCGCCAGAAAACAGTTACTTTACGGGCATGCCACATAATACACTATTCTCAGGCATGCTAGATTTGTTATGGACACATCAAAACTTAGGCCCGGTTGCATAAACGTTGGGTAAATTTACCCCGGGGGTATCGTTCAATTGTCTCATACACATATTTATCACACATTTATCTAATGTGTCAATGTGTATTGAACAATTGAACGATACCCCCGGGGTAAATGTTACGTTTATGCAACCGGGCCTTAGTAAATCGCTGCCAAAACCTAAAAAAAAGTGACTACGCGTCTTCAGGATCGGTCACCAATGAAGGAGCTCACTCCGATAAAAAAAAGACTCTCCTTTGATAAGTAGTAGTAACTTGATCAAAAATCGATTTTACAATTTTCGATACTATTGAATATATCGAGGGGCTATTCACTCGTGAAATCACTTGTACACCCCCTGTCGAAATCGATTCGAAATTATTTTCGTTTCCTTTCGAAATCAGCTGAAATCAGGCGTTATTAGAAGGAATCGCAAACTTTTCTGTGATTTTGTCAAAATCGCTCGAGTTCAAACGAAATCACGAATCGCTCGGTAGCGCGCGAAATCGCTTGGTAGCGCGCGAAATCGCTTGGTAGCGCGCCGAAATCGATCGTTAGCGCTCGTGATCACTTGCTGTTGCTTGAAATCATTGTAACAGCTTGAAATCACGGTGAAATCAGGCGAAAATTCAACGAAATCACATTGGAAATCACATTGGAATTGCTTGAGGGTAGTAGACGAATCGGAGATGACGTAGAAAGTTTTTCTCTCGGTTTTTCTGCGATGTCTATGCATTATAAACTGCGGAGGCGGAGTAACTACACGCGCCGCGCTAGTGAGCTCCGTGATGCGTCCAAATCTTTGTTGCGCTCTGTTGTTTCCCGGTATTGAGTATTTCGCTCGGTATTTCGTGTCGACCGCCGCCAATAACTCTCGGTGAGCAGTTCGTGGAGTGGAAGGTGGAGTGGTTGTCAACATCGTGATGACGTCCACAAAGCGAAAGAGAGGTAGCGAAGGAAGTGAGACAGACTCGATTTAGATATTAAATATTACGTGTGTACCTTGCCTGAACCTGTTTATACAGTTGATGGACTCGAGCTCCAAAAAAATGTATGGCAGGAAATTAAATGTAAAATGTGAACTGTTTGTATTTTTTTTGGTTTCTGAATTGAGTTTCAATACCTATTTTTATGTCAAAATATATATACTTATATTTGTGTGAACCATGAGAATCTATTTTTTGTGACCTACTACCTTCAGCTCGACCTTTGGCTGAATAATCATTACCCGATCATAATCCTTTCCGAGATTCTTCCTTTTGTCCTGTTAATTACCTGAATAGTAAGTTGGTGCAGGTTTGCCGACAGATTTTCTTGCAGTAGATAGGAACGGGTTGGGATAGATGGACCATGCATTGATTTCGCATGAACATTAATCGTATATCATTCAGATGGATTTCGCGTTTCACCTCAGTCTTCACGAACGTTGTGCATCCATTTTTTTTTTATGAAGTTACGCTATCAGATAGATTTTTCAAATTCCAATTTGTGTGGCAGTGTAGTTCGCGAGGTAGTTCGCTTCAAGCCACCATATAAATACCTATATATGCGTATACCCATATATGCGTATGGTTATTTAAAGTCATAACCTAAAGTAAAGTAGGTACGAAGTAAAGTACCCGTACCCACATATGCGTATGGTTATTCAAAGTAATTTAATTCTCAATAACTAGATGAATATCAATAACTCAATATACTCGAAATCATGAACGGAATTATTTGCTGGAGCGAAAAATCACCACAAAATAGCCTAAATTCTCTTTGAATCTGAAAAAATCACTCGAAATCACTAAAAAAACGTACGAAATCAGTTAGAATCGCATGAGGTTCCGTAAATTCACGAATGAATCGAGAAGATTCGGCAAGATCGCAGGAAATCCCAGAAAAATACATGAAATCACACGAAATCACATGAAATTATACGAATCATCGAATCATACGAAATCGCACAAAACCGCATGAAATCAGCCGCGATTACTGAAATCACTTGTAATCAGGAAATCAGCTGTACACCCCAACGTGGGAGTGAATAGCCCCTCGGAATATATGTTAATGCCTGTTTTTTTTTCAGCCCTGTATTCCGACTAGCTGAATAGAAAAAAGATCAAAGGCGAAGAAAAAATGCAATGTCTCTCAAAGGTTCCATACTTGATCACCACGAAGATCAACTACCTACGATCCCAATATTATCAAAAGGCAAATCATGTCGAGCATGCTGTTTAAAAAAAAAATGCCTTTATTGCATTTAATGCGGAGAAAAGGCAATGCATTTGCAATTTAATACTTAATTATATTTTATCTCACTTCACTCTCGTCGAGTATGATATCGATACCGTGATCAAAAGTATTATAGAGGCTGTTAGAAAAAAATGTGGCAAAAATTGCACATTTATCTGTTTTATTATTTTATTTTTTATAAACACTAGGGGCTCCGCCCCTCCGTGCTTCGCGCGGCAACCCCGCTCGGCGCTGCGCGCCTCACTTTTCCTAGGAATGGCTGGCCGTTCTAACCATTTCTAACCCTTCTTAGGACACTAATTTTTCCTAGGAATGACTGGCCTAACTTTTTCTAACCTTTAGTGGCTGTTCTAACCATTTCTAACCCTTCTTGGGACACTCATTTTAACAACCTGGACGACGAAAACTACGACGCGGTAGATCTGGACACCACAAACTACAACGCGAATAACCTGAAAGACGGAAACTACGACGCGATCAACCTAAATGACGGAAACTACGACGCGAACAACCTGGACGACGAAAACTACGACGCGGTAGACCTGGACAACGTGAACAACCTGAATGACGGAAACTACGACGCGGTAGACCGAGACGCCGGGAACTACGGTGCGATCAACCTGGACGACGGAAACTACGACGCGATCAACCTGGACGACGGAAACTACGACGCGAACAACCTGGAGGACGAAAACTACGACGCGGTAGACCTGGACACCACAAACTACAACGCGAATAACCTGGACGACGGAAACTACGACGCGGTAGACCTAGACACCACAAACTACAACGCGACTAACCTGGACGACGGAAACTACAACGCGAATAACCTGGACGACGGAAACTACGACGCGAGTAACCTGGACGACGGAAACTACGACGTGGTTGACCTACTACGACGCGGTAGACAGAGACGCCGGGAACTACGGTGCGATCAACCTGGACGACGGAAACTACGACGCGATCAAGTGTAAAAAATCATGACCCAGCTGCTGACACACAGAGATCAACAAGTGTCAGAAATCAAGCCTAGATTCTGACCGTCCATAGTTAGTACGGGACGAAAAATCAACAGATTTTCGACCCATAGTTGAGAGATTTAATCAATCTAGCGTGATAAGTTAGCTATAGATTGCTTCGAAGATAGAGAAAAAAGGCTGTACAATTTAATGGCTGTGCGCAAAAGGTACTGTGTGACGTCACACACAACCGCGAAATTCAAACGCTGTATTAAAAAACTTGATTAAAGGAAAAAATCAACCAGGTATTACCAATTATGCGCAACAAATTATTCATCAATCATAATCGCGAAATTGTTAGATAAGAAAATAAAAACAAAACCCGAATCCTTCCTACTATATACCATTGAGCTCCTTAATAACAAGTGCAAAAGTATACCGTATTTCAATGTTATTTTCACTGTTCGCGTTCCACCACTGGTGCATTTTTCCTAGATTTCAAAAATCTTGGGACCTGGCCTAATTGGCTGAACACAAATTGTGCGCAGAGGCATTTCAAAGGCACCAGTATAATTCGAGATTCGATCAAGTTTCTCGTAACGAAAATATTTCTCCTATCAAGAGTTTAGTGATTTTGCTCTTGAAAAATATCAGAGCCATAATTTAGTAGAGAAATAGTATATTATGCACCAAGGGAAGGAAGCAGGCGTTATTTTGTCGAGCGCCGATTTTGCACAACGAATTGCAATCCGAGAGTGAAGACGATTTCCGCAAAATGCGCGAGAAAAAATTTGTCCCTGCTGCCAGAGTTTCTTTTCCCTCCTGCCAAAGTTTTTTTTCTCGCTGACAAGTTTATTTTTCCGGTCAGAAAAACTGTGACTTCCATCCCGTTAAGGAGGGCAAATCATGATTTTTTTTACCTATACCTGCGTAGCATGAATGTGTCTTTCTGTACACTATTTTCTTCAAACTATCAGTATTCCGTAGATATTGGGATATACAACAGGGACTACAATTTCCGTTCTAGTTCCAACGTAATTTTTTCCTCTTTTATTAGCATATTCGTACACGCTACCCTGCGAATGTTTCAACTCTATACCATACACGGAAGTGTCCCAGGTATAGGTATGGAATTCCGCACCTGGGAATCCGAGAAAAAAATGAACCTGAACCCAAATGATAATAGATTAGTGTATTTAATCTATACATCGATTTAGAGCGGCCTTTATTTGGGGGTTGGTGGAATTTTGCTCATGACGTCCCCCAAATCGGTTAAAATTATAAGTTAATGAAAATCGGAGTGACATTTGAACTCTCTAACTCAGTGCCTGTAGTGAGCCCTCACATTTTCCAATTTGAATAACAGGATTTTTGAGCGACATAATTCATTTTTTCCTTCACAGCCCATATCGTGTGCTAGAAAAGTATGTTAATCCGTCATTTTATAGTATTACAGTGTAACAATGTACACATTTTTCAACCCTTTGAAATGGCATTTCACACAGTAGCTGTGGCCAACAGATACTGATTTTCTAAATTAATGTTCTGTCTCTATCCTAAAAGACTCATAATCTTTTTATTGAGGGTTTACACAATTTCTACTGACAAGGAGACTAGGGACCTTCGATGTCGGGGATCGGGTTCCCGTTTCACGTGGTGAAACTTTAAGACCTCCGAATTAACGTGGTTTTTGATTTTTGATCGAATAGGCCTTGGTTGCTGAGATATCGCGATTCGAAATTTAGAGATTTTCGGGCGGAGTGGGGCTCGCGCGTCTACTCCGTTGAGCGTGCACGCTGCAACCAAGAGCTGGCGTAGCTGAGGCGGTAAGACGACGGACTGGAACGCTGAAGGTTCGCGGTTCGCGTCCCCGCACTTTTTTTTTTTTCTTTTTTCAATTTATTTTCCATATATCTTTTCAATCTCTCATAAGACTTTGCATGCGCAGTAATACAGGTAAATAAGACAATTCGAAAATATGTATTACCATTCTATTTTCAAATATTATACAGGGTGAGTTTTCTCCGACTCTGAACGAGGGAGGGGCTTATTACTGCCAATTGCTCCGCCCCTTGGCCAATTACAAGTTGTTATCAAAATCTAAGTTTACATCAAGCCGTCCATATCTGGTCTAGTCGAGTAAGGTATTGATGATCGTCGAATGGAAACAATGAGCAGATTAGGACCTTCAACCCCTGTTTATTGATTACCAAGTATTTACTCTTGTAGCCTTATCTGAATCATTCGGACTCTGCTCTCCGAAACGTCAACTTAGATTTTGATAACAGCTTGTGATTGGTCAAGGGGCGGAGCAATTGGCAGTAATAAGCCCCTCCCTCGTTCAGAGTCGGAGAAAACTCACCCTGTATACTGCATGAACGTCATTATGCTATAATCTATATATATATATATATATACTAGGGGGGCTTCGCCCCCCTGCGCGCTTCGCGCGCCAACCCCCCGATCCAGGTATTCAGTAATATTTTGTACATGGTGAAAAAAGTTACGAAAAAAAAATTGAACATTTTTCCAGGTCCAGGTTTTTGAAGAGTGATTGAAGTTTGGTTTAAAGTCACCACGATGTGACAAAATAGGATAGTCTGTTCTAACTTCATCATCATTGGCATAACATCCGTCGGTTAAAGAAAAAGATCTAAGATCGTCAGGGAAAGCGGAAACTTCCATACCATCTACAACTGCAAACATATCTTATCATACTAAATCAATTATCTGATACAAAATAAAACCTTTTTTATCGATCGAAATTAGACCAAAACACAAATACAGATTCCGAATCCAACCGTCCATGTATCCGGAATTCCTTTTTTTAAATTTTTAACCAACCAACGTCGTTATGAAAAAAGAAAACCTATCCGTTTCTATAGTGCTCGTAAAGATAAACATCTACAGAAAATCAGAATAAAATGTCGAGTGCGACCATAGACAATATCCATTCTTTTATGGGAAAATTCGACTGGGACTCAGTACCCCTACTGCATGAAAAAGAATTTGGGCCGTGGTACGAACGGCAATGGATAGGAGCGGTCTGCGGGACGGCCCCAATAGTTGTCGTCTCATTCTCGTGGTTTGAAAAACTTTCCTGTCCGGATTGCTACGACCGTCTGTAAGTGTTTTTTTTTTTATTTAATAATTTTATATGTTTTATGGACTGAACACGATGATAATGTCTTTGAATAATTAACCTGTAGCATCCGAGAAGACGCAACAGGGGAGAGAAAATTCCAACACTTCCTTACCCACGAAAACTTTCCTGCATGTTACTGCTGTAAAAGAAACCTAGTCGAAAATTTCCACGGTGCTGAGCATTGCCCAGCTTGTATAAATACAAAATATCGATATGCTGAGTTTGCCTGGGAGCGTTATCGCAATCGAATGTAAACGGATGTTCAAAACAATCAACCAATAAATAAACACATTTACACTCCCTTTAATAATAAGTCGGTCCTTTATAGTCTTGCAAAAATTTGCATAAACCTCCTCTGCGGTGGATTCAGCGTCCAAAATCAGAACCGGAGCGGGAAGAGAGAAAAAATTGACCATGAAAAACAACATCACATAGCTTAACGTCGATCGATAAAAAAGGTTTTATTTTGTTTTGAATAGTTAATCTTGCATGATAAAGAATACCTACAGGTACAGAAGTTTTCGTTTTTCTTGAAGATTTCTATACATCTTTTTTCTTACCGTCACAAATCGACAACAAAAAATAAAAATACGTGATATAAAGATTGTTCCTTACAAGAAATATCGCACGTTACACGGACAGGACTGTAATGACATTATTATCGTTTCCACACCACTATGAGTGCATGATGTATATTCAAAAATGTATACGGAACAAAAATAGCGGATAATAGGATAGGCTTGTACAAAATGCATACGGAACGAAAAAAGAGCGGATAATAGGATAGGCTTGTTCATGATTTCTGAGGAATTCTATGTACGAACGGTTCACGCGCGGATAATATTAAATTATTGTATAATATATATATATTGTATAGAATATATTGTACATTACATGGACCGGATTACAATGACACTATTATCGTTTCCACACCACTATAAGTGCATGATGTAGTAGATAATTCGGCGCGTTTTTTTTATAGTGGTATCCCCAGTAGGCCTAATCCACTGGTCGCTGTGAGTTTTACATTAATACAATAGTATTAAGTTTTTAGTATTGAAAAAAAGTTGAGAATAGTATAACTAACATAAAATTCATCCTCCTTCATTAAAAAAAAATATTCATCCATTACTAAACCATCGAATCTAAACTAACAATGTCGGAAAAGATTTTGGAAGTTTGTATGTTCACAAAATTGTAGGTTACAAAATTTCCGGCCAAACGATATTCCTTATACTTGTGAATTCCTCTGAATCAATTTCTATGAACAATTTTTCTGGATTTTTGCACCGCGAAAGAGCTACATATAACTGGCCATGGGAAAATAAAGGTTTACGAAAATATATCCCTACACTTTCAAAACTCTGACCTTGAGATTTATTAATTGTCATCGCAAATGCTAACATAATTGGAAATTGTTTACGGTATAAGTTGAACGGCAAAGACGAATACTCTCCAGTGTCTAACGTGACTCTGGGAATGAACGCGGAATTTCCTTGTTGATGGCCAGTAATAATTATTGCTTTAATATTGAATTTATATAGTGCCACAATTTTCAACCTGGTGCCATTGCAGAGTCCATCGCTAATGCTCAAGTTCCGAATGAGCATTACAACGGCCCCAACTTTTAATATTAATTTGTGAACCGGTAATCCGGGAAACTTCAACGAATTTAAGTAGTCTACCGGGTAATTCAACTGTACATCTTCTTCGGATTGATCCGTGCCTTTATGCCGCGCAGAGTCTATACTGTAATAAATTTTTTCCGTAGTCTGAAGCCTGTTAAGAATTTTATCATTCAGTCTTGCCACATCTTCATTGTGGCATGCCAAAATTGTACTACTTGAAAAATCAGTGTCCTCGTTTATGTCCGAACCATAAATTTTAGCGCAAATATCGTCCGTTTTCTGGCTGTCTGGTACATCTAATGATTCAATTGCTCCTTCACCTACTTGCAGTAAAAAGTCCGAGAATTCTTTTTGACACGATCTCATATTTTTATTCAATTTTAAAATTTTAAAGTTGGGCCACAAACCAGAATACTTGATGGTTTCTCTGACTATCGATGACCTACAACTATTTTTCACTACAGGTAAGATCTGTCTGAAGTCTCCGCCTAATATTACTAATTTTCCAGCAAATAATGAGTTCTCTAGACTGCAACAATCCCTCAATGTCTTATCCACAATTTCTAGAGCTCTTTTTGGTATCATCGACGCTTCATCCCAAATCAAAACGTCACACTCACGTAATTTTTGTTTATCAGATTGTAACTTTAAAAATGTTGTCTCTACATTTGATAAGTCTAAAGGCAACCGGAAAGTTCGATGACTCGTCATGCCGCCTGGTAGTAATATTGAAGCGATGCCAGTCCAAGCCATCGATAATACTTTTTTTCCATTGCCGAGAAAATAGTGTATTAATGTTTTATACAAAAAAGTTTTACCCGTTCCGCCCGGGCCGTCAATGAAAATCATACCGTCTTTCGTGCTCGTTATGTAATCAAAAACATAAGATTGATCTGCATTCAGCTGATCAATCATTAACAAGAATTTATCTCTATTATTTTTTTTTATTTCTTCTACATTGTCTGTACTATCTTCAATTTCAATGTCTGATGGTTGAGGTAATCCGAAATCTGAACATGATAAATTTTCCCTTTTCAAAATCTCGTTTATATCGTGTAAAGCGCGTGTCTCGTGATTGTCGCGAAAACCCTCACAAAAATTGTTTTTAAACTTTTCCCAAATTTTAAAAGACGAAGGCGTACTATCGGCTATGAGAAACCAAGCAAAAAATTTTCTTAATTGTGTCGGCGGCATGATAGAACAGGCTTCTTCGAAGATTTTGTAAATTTCATCGTCACTTTCTACTAATCCCATGGCCAAAGCGGTTTCTTTAAATGTAGCGTACTTTATATTTTCGTGAAATTTCAAATCATCGAACGAAGTTGCACCTACAATTCTGTTCAAAATTAACTTTAAATGAAATCTTTCAATATCTTTCGGACTTACACTATTCAATCGACCAATTGTATTTGAAAATTTGGTTCGTTTCATCCAAAGTTTCTTACTTGTGTCGAAAGAGTAGTATTTAGGTATATTACGATACTGAATTTTTTTAGCATGTTCGTCTTCTCGGTTTAGTTTAAACCATGCTGTTAAAGTTGTTCCAGTCTCCTTTTTCAATGCTTCTTCTTCCCTGTCCTCTTCAAAGAGAATTTGTTGTTGGTTCTTGGTATGCACTGCTAAACGGGTGACAGAATGTGACCTCCGGGATATCGGCAACTCTTCAATCCTCCAAGCAGCTTCCGCAGGGCTGACGTATCGGGCATCAATAAATTTTGCGATTTCGTCGTGTGTTTCTTCTGGACTCGGATTAGTTTTGATTTCTGTGCTTTCCTTCTGTACTTTCAAATATGCCTTATCATGGCCCTTATGTAGGTATAAGAAGAGGTATTTAATACTATGAATTGAAGCACAATAATGTATGCATATATGACATTCATATGTCAATAGCAATACATCATTGTACGGGACAACCATAGAATTATCTACTCTAACAAATTTATCCCCCACCTTTGTGTTGTACACGTAATGTTTATCCCTATTATCCCTCCGTCTATATTTAGGATACCCATTATTTTCAAACTCGGTGAATTCACAAAACTCTTTCGGGAATTTCTTAGAACAAGTTTTTTTATCTGTATCGTAACACGGAGAATTTTCAGTATGAGGGCCGTGCAACATATGTTTCATGACCAGTGACTTTAATTTATCGTTATCGTCGGGGATCTCGGCACTAATGTGCTTATCAATGTCATCAGGGTTCGTCAATTTGTTATTATAATGTAATACAAATACTATGTGCGCGTGAGGCAAACCTCGTTTTTGAAATTCGATAGTATATACGTATGATAAGACTTTTCCGAAGATTTCACCACTCATTATGTGAGCAACAATCGCTCGTAATTTTAGGTAAAATAGTCGGACAGTTATGTTCGGAATATCATTAAGTGCCGTTCCAGGAGGAAAATCTTTAAGTATCCTCTTGAACTCCGGCCAATTTGGATTGCAAGTAATCGTGACAAATAAATCTGGCCTGCCGATTTCGCGTACCATAGCCATAGCATCCTGATAATTTTGTTGCATATGCCTCGGACTTCCGATATATGTGGAAGGTAAAATAAATAAATTACCCAAACGCTCTTTAGTTTCGAAATTACTGGAATCATTAGATGCGCTATGTGAAACATGATCCATCAAACCCTGATAACATTCTATTCGTAAATTTTTTTGGTTGTATCGAAAGTAGTTCAATCTGTTACTTTCTATTATTATGAAAGCCTGAATGATATATTGTTGTGTCAAACGGCCGCAAAATAAAATCGGGTTGAATTTATCTTTGGGTCTATATGCCAACCGGTATGAATAGTACTGTAAAGCAGTCAACCTTTTGCTACTATTTTTATTTTGTTTGATCGATGGACACCATCCTAAATCGCCGGAAGGAAATATAATAGGGAAGGTCATCGGATCTAAATGACATGACAATTTGCTCAAAACTTCGATACCTGTATCATTTTTTGGATCATCTTTTGGATAGACACATAAATCGAAATTACATGGAACTTGACCGTCTTTAGATATTATCAATGCGGCACATTCTGCAGTTACTGGCGCATTATATACGTGTTTGCTTAGTGACGGATGTCGAGTGAAATATAAGAAATATTCTGGAAGTGTTTTGTCTTTCGATAATTCGTGTAAATTTCTATATTTGATAGTGTACGGATTATGATTTAATACTTTTGTTATGATTTCAATATGTTCTTTGACTAAACTCGCATTATTCTTCAATCTTTCCTGAGTCGCTCTATCGTCATCATATAGATAAACTTGACCACAGTAAGGACTATGGCCTTCCTTTACGCTTATTGTTTTCGGAGTGGTGTGACAGACTTGTCCTTGAATTTTCAAATTGTATATACCTCGATTCGAGTTCGTTATGAATTTAGCATTGAACGTTGTAAATGAAAACCGACTATTATAATAACGAATAAGTTCCCGGTATTTTCTGTTGTAGAGTAAATTTCTTAAGTCTTCATCATAATTTTTCAATTCGGGGAGGTCGATTTTCCCACCATGACAGCAACTTTTTTTTGAAAATTCCTGTGACCAATAGAAAGCCGAACAGTGACTACAAACGTAATCCATATCCCCAACATCGGAATAATTAACAGTTATCGGTCTCGATTTATGGTTTCTTTGAATCGCGCGTCTTCTGCTCAAACGTTCCTCCTCCATGTGATTTACCAAGTCCTTTTGTCTTTTTCTGGCCAAACGTTCTTCCTCCATCTGATCTGCCAAGTCCTTCCGCCTTTTTTTGGTCAAACGTTCTTCATTCATCTGACCTACCAAGTCCTTTTGTCTTTTTCTGGCCAAACGTTCTTCCTCCATCTGATCTGCCAAGTCCTTCCGCCTTTTTTTGGTCAAACGTTCTTCATCCATCTGACCTACCAAGTCCTTTTGTCTTTTTCTAGCCAAACGTTCTTCCTCCATCTGATCTGCCACGTCCTTCCGCCTTTTTTGGTCAAACGTTCTTCATCCATCTGACCTACCAAGTCCTTTTGTCTTTTTCTGGCCAAACGTTCTGCCTCCATCTGATCTGCCAAGTCCTTCCGCCTTTTTTTGGTCAAGCGTTCTTCGTCCATCTGACCTACCAAGTCCTTTTGTCTTTTTCTGGCCAAACGTTCTGCCTCCATCTGATCTGCCAAGTCCTTCCGCCTTTTTTTGGTCAAGCGTTCTTCGTCCATCTGACCTACCAAGTCCTTTTGTCTTTTTCTGGCCAAACGTTCTTCCTCCATCTGATCTGCCAAATCCTTATGTCTTTTTTTGGCCAAGCGGTCTTCCTGCATCTGACCTACCAAGTCCTTTTGTCTTTTTTTGGTCAAACGTTCTTTATCCATCTGACTTACCAAATCCTTCTGTCTCTTCCGTGTTATACGTTCATTGCTCAGATTTACTATTTTATCTGCATTTCTTTTCGCTGACACCTTCGCTTCACTAAGATTCTGCACACGTCTCCGTTCATTAATTATATTTTTATTTTTCAAGTAATATGCTCGATTATATTCTTGTTGTGAATTCGCTTGTAGTTGGTTTATCTCCGAACAATCAATGTTTGAGTAATCTATTATGTCATAATGTGCTTTATCGATGATGCCTGACAAAGAAAGTATCAATTTATTATGACTAACTGTTGATCCAAACTCTATGGGAACTTGAAATTCATTCTGATACACCAGTACTTGTGCAGCATACATATTCACAAACGACTGAATTTCAACTTCTCCGCCAAAAACACCATCCTTTGACATATGGGATGCGTAAGAAGTTCTATTCGATATACTCGCGTTATACGATTGATCTCCTACTATGAACGGTTCGTATACTAACCAGTTTCTGCTCACATTAGAAACGATTTGCAATCTTACGGCCCTATGCTTCTCCTGATCATTGAATAAAAAGTGAGCGAAAGATCTGAATAGGCAATTTCCGTCGCCAGTAATCCGTATCCTAATATTACGTCCAGTCATTTCTCAGAATCAAAAATTTGAAAAATTAGAATTACACGTCAGTCAGTAAAACGTTATGTAACGTCCGAAGCAGCGTCAAACTGGTATAAAAAAATCGTGAACACCTGTACCTGGCACGCTGTATGTACGAAAATGAATGAAAAAGCGAATAGGAAAAGTTAACCTTTCGGCGTGACTTACCGTTGTGAGATATTTCTGTCAAACTCACCAATTATGTAGAAACTTGACCTTGATAAGAGTTCACGCAAATATCGGATCCACGATCCACGTTCGCTACCGGCGGGATATTCGTTTATTTCCGCAATATGTATCGGAAGAATTCGGATCAGATTTGTGCCAACTGTCACAATTTCAAATTCTGAGACAGATGATGGCTAATATTGATCGGTCATCTCGAAAAAAACTGAAAGGTGAAAACCAGAGCCGATCGTACCGTTCAATCTGTCATCATTTGTGTGTTAAAATTTTTGCGAGTCATTACTTTATTTTCGTATTTTTTTTTTTTTTTAATCATCATGCCGAACCGAAAGAATCCGTCCTCGAGTAGTGAAGATTTAGGCGGTCAGTCACCGTCGAAGAAAACTAAGATCGCCCACGAACCGCCGACCCTTCCATTTACAAAGAGTGATTTTTTGAATAACGAAATTCACATTGGTGACAAATTTGTGTGAGTCACAGACATGTTTCTCCCATGTAATCTTTTCGCTAAGGGATCCTCACTTATCGCCTTAGGTCGCTGATTGGATACGTCGACAACATATCTAATCTACGGACAATAACATCAAAAGAATCACAGAGGAGTTTCGAATTGTTCAAATTTGTGATGAATAATAACGAAGGCTCCAGAATATCATGCTGTGCTTTTAACTCTGATGCTGTAGCCTTCTCAAAGAAGATATCATTGAATCAAGTGGGCACTTTTTCAAAGATTATTCATTGTACACATTTTGGCGTCGGAGGTACCTCAGAACGAAGGGAAAATTCCACTTTGGAAAGAATGTTTGCAAAATTTTAATACGCTCCGTTTGTATACATTGATTGATTATCCTTATTCAGATTTTGCTTATACAAAACGCAACTGCAACTCAAAGTTCATCCTACAATGAGGGAAATATGTCTTTTGAGTTGCAACTGAAACATTTTACGGAAACGACCGAATTAGGCCACTTCAACATACTACAAACTTATGGCAACATCGATCATGTAAATCTGGATCAAGTCTGTGGAAAATTTGGATACATCAGTACGTGTTAAATTTGGGTTCTTGGACCTGACTTATTTCTGCTCACAATTGCCAACACCTTTCAGAATGCGAAGGGTATGTACGCGACCGATTTGTAATGGTCAGCAAAATCAGATCTGGCGAATTTTCTGGGACGATCACCGACGGAGTCTTCAAACTCGAGGTGGTGATTTCAAACGTCACTCAAGAGATCAAAATAAATCGGGGCCAGAAGATTCGAATTTTAGGATACGTGCAAGAGCATGGTAATCATTCTTTTGCAATCTTCGAATTAAGAAGGAAGATAAGCGCCATACGAAGGCGACATTTTCACCCGGTCGTATATTCTAGAAAACAAAACTATTTACCTGAGAATTCAAGATCCCGAACAACTAAGGATTATTGAAGGCCCGTCGATGCCCTTGGGTGACTTGATTTTAGGTGGAAAAATTATTCGGCGAAATAGACCAGGATAAATTGTGAGTTAGTCATAATCTTAACTTTTTTTGGCATCATTGTAATGTAAAATTCACAGCGATCAGTGGATTAGGCCTACTGGGGATACCACTATAAAAAAAACGCGCCGAATTATCTACTACATCATGCACTTATAGTGGTGTGGAAACGATAATAGCGTCATTACAATCCTGTCCGTGTAATGTACGATGTTTTTTATTATGGAACAATCTTTGCATGTATTGTTGTATGTAGTTTATGTCCTGACATGACCTTTTATGACCTGTCATGACCTGACGTGTCCCGAAGCTTCGCCTTCCTGCGCGCTTCGCGCGCCACCCCCCGATTCGGGTTGTATATTCAGTAATATTTTGTACATGGTGAAAAGAGTCAATAAGAAGAAATTGAAAATTCTGTATGGAATAAAAAAGTGTGATCTTGGTTATAATGGTTTTGCGCGAAAGGTTTCTGCACGGATTATTAGAAGATTGGGATCCTATGATTCATATACTACGTGTGAGTGGTTTTTTACAGTTTTTAACAGTTTTTTGTATCATGACTTGACATGTTCTGACATGACCTGTTATGACCTGACATGACCCGTCATGACCTGTTACGCCTGACATGAGGTTTCTGCACGGATGCGGAAATGCGTACTGAAAGATTAGGATCCCATGATTCATATACTAATTGTAAGTGGTTTTTTTACCGTTTTTAACAGTCCTGTCCTGACATGACTTGCTGTGACCTGACATTTCCTGTTATGACCTGACATGTCCTGACATGACTTGTCATGACCTGACACGTCCTGACATGACCTGTTATGACGATTTCGGTTCGGTTCTTCCAGAGATTTCGGGTCGGGATTAGGTTAGGTTAGGTTAGGTTAGGTTAGGTTAGGTTAGGTTAGGTTAGGTCGTCGTCGGCCTTCGAAATCTTGACACGGCGGCGGCGGCGGCGGCGGCGGCGGCGGCGGCGGCGGCGATATCTTTATATAATATAGAACGATATATATATATATATATATATGGGGCTGTCCACGTCAATTCACCTAGCCTCCAGACCACAACTTTTTTGATTTGCTTCGTAATTTTTTCTATTGTAGCCCTTGCTCTAAAACATTTTTCTGAATTTTTTCAGATTTTTTAAAAATACCCTTTGTGAGTTATGATTTTTTTTCGACCAAAAAGAAGGACCATTTTTAAAAATCTGAAAAAATTCACAAAAATCCTCAGACTGACGTAGAACAGTCTCCCATTTGCGAGAATGTCGAACGAATTTTTTAAATATTTTTTGTTACGAATTGATTGATTTTTTTTTTTAATTTTTTTTTTAAGTAAACGTTACCCCCACGACTTTTATCCTTTCTGGATCTGCCAGCACTATTTTCGAATTATACGAATGGGAAGACATTGGTATTCAACTGGTCAGTTACTAGAACAATTAGTTCGATCCAGTATTCATTTTGCTCTAAGGATAAAATGTGGAAAAAATTGTTTGTTTCAAAGTGTATATCACAGAAACAATGAACACGAGCTGAAACGACCAATTTTTTCCACATTTTATCCTTGGAGCAAAATGAATACTGGATCGAACTAATTGTTCTAGTAAGGGGCTGTCCATATATTACGTAACGCTATTTTCGAAGATTTTTGACCCCCCCCCTCCCCCCCTGTAACGGAACCGTAACACTGGGCATCACCCCCCCCCCTCCTCATCGTTACGTAATTTTTGGTAAATTAGATGAATAACAAACCGTGTCTAGTAGCAAGGTCATGCCCTTAAAAGCGGTGTTATTTATTACAAAACAATATTATAGATTTATATAATATTACATATTTCGAAAAAAAATATAATATAAATATGTTTAACAAAAATCATAAAATATTGATATATGTCTCTGAAGCATACGAGCATTCGTTAACATATTAGTCAATGTTGAAATACGTAAGTCGGTTTTATCGCGAGTTGACGAAGTTTAGAAGTATAAATTGATAAATTGACCAAAAACACCGTTGAGGCTACGGTTACGTAACGCTACACCACCCCCCGCGTAACAAAATAGTAACGGTGACTACTTACCCTCCCCCCAATTTGCGTTACGTAATATATGGACAGCCCCTAACTGACCAGTTGAATACCAATGTCTTCCCATTCGGTCTTAAACTTTCACCACGTGAAACGGAACCCGATCCGCGACATCGAAGGTCCCTAGTCTCCTTGTGAATTTGATTACAAACCGTGGTTTTTACGTGATTCTATGCATCGCACCTGTGAAGCTCGATTTAGTTTCAGTGAGTAAAAATTTGTTCTTCTGAAAATCATGATTTTCAATAAAATTCTGTAGAATTTGTGTAAAACTCTAATGAAAAGATGACGATTCTTCGAGGATAGATGAAAAAATAATTTCAGAATATCAGCTGCTGTCTACCGCAGCTCTTACACTGTACGAAATGACATTTCAGATGGCTGGAAAAATTCGCACATAATTACACACTATAATAATACTATAAAATGACAGAGTAACAGATTTATACAGCACACGGTATACGCTTGGAAGAAAAAAAATTAATTCTGTCGGTCATAACTCCTGTTATTCAAATGAGAATAACTAAGGGCTTACAGGCTCCCTTCCCCATTGAGGTAGAGTTCAAATTTCACTCGGATTTTCATTCAGTTATTTTGAATCGATTTGGGGGGGCGTCGCGGACAAAATTCCACCGACCCCGAAGTAAGGGCGACCCTAATGTATCATGGTGAACGTCATCATCCCCTCCCTGCCCCCTCTCAATACAGATTCCATACTTAGGAATAAGACCGATTCGAATCGGAAAGTATATCAATTTAGAAAATTATAAAAAACTATCCTTGGTTCATTTATCTTGTCATCTGATCGTGAAAAAGATACGATTTCAGGTATTGCTATGAATCGAGAATCGACTTCAGATGAATTCAAAAATTGATTTGCAACTCTGACATCAAGTCGTTCGCTGTGAACCGAAATTTGACAGACTGCATGAAGGTAAGTAAGTAAACAAATCTTCACATAGAGTATCAGTAACGTGGAACATAGTATGTAACATTCATTATCGATCCGTAAGCTTCTGCGGATCAATAAATAACACAGTATATAAATCAATTAAATTCACCCGCGCATAGAATACCCAGGAAATATTTATACTTTTCAGACACGAGTTGTGTGGACGATTTCAGCTGAATTACGACGATGATTCCATCAGTATTCAACCGTTAAATAAACAACCTACTTACAAACTGATTGTAAGCAAAAAAAAGTTTATATACAGCTGCAGAATAGCAAAAGAAGAAATGTTTGAGAAATGTATCTCAAAATATTTTTGAACAGTACAGACAAAAAAAAAAAAAACACAGGCACTTCCTGATTATGTCACATCAATGTTCACCAATGTATGTTAGGTATGATCATATCTCGACATATTATTCGATGCGACGAACTTGTCAATAGCTTCAGATACCGAAAATAGATTGAAATAAAAAAACAGAAAGTCTAGATAAAGTCCGATCCAATCTATTCGTGTATAAAATATTATCACGTACATACCTGTATTTGAAATATGTGTATTATGGCGACTTTCGACTCCTTTCAAGCACTCGAAATGATCGAATCACTTCCTTATTTTATTGCACAATTGTTTACCGAATAATAATTGTTAAACTTTTGAGTTTTGAGTTTCAAATTAACATTCTGTAAACCTGTAAAATATCTCAATGTATGAACAACGTGTGAATTTCTCGGATTGAGGATAATAACGATGAAATTATCAGACGTGTGTAAATTCTGACAAATGGAATTCCTGACTTGAGTAAAAGGGTTGACACGTAATACCGTGAATTCAATTACGCAAAAATATATTGCTAACGAAGTTACGGAGGTTATGAATTATATTTCGTAACCCAGATTGAACGCGACGGCCAGACTACGGACAGTACAAACAACGAACAGCTCCGCCATCCTACAAGCGCGTGCGCGAATCGCCGCCAACTGTGATTTGAATTTGGCAACTAAACGCGACCTTCGTTATATGTCAAGTTCATATCATATGTTGTGGACATTGCTTGGATCTACGTAGATCTCATTGCTTCAGATCTAATGAGATCTACGTAGATCTAATTTTGATGATGGAAATGAAAGAAAAAACATTGATTGGCAGTATAACGAATGAAAAAATACTCAATTTCATCAGAAAATCGGGTAAATTGTCACCGACAATGGAGAAGAAACATTTTTTGAAAAACTAAAAGAAAAGAAAATAAAGTCGGAATCGAAGACTCGAACTTCGGATTACTGAACCTGTACCGTACCGGATGAGCTGACGCGCTTTCCGGACAAGTGGACATTTTTGGCGTACTTATGGTCCAATCGATTCAGAGAGACTTCGAATACACTTCGAAATGCGATATCAGAACCGCTTAGATCCGAGTAGATCCACTTGGCTTCGATGAGCAACAACGTTTTGCTGCGGTTATAACGTCGACTCGTCTCGGATCTACCGAGATCTAAAGTAGATCTAACGATATCTGGGTGGATACGCGTAGATCTAACAGGCCTGAGCACCCGAACATGACATCAGATCGATTCGAAGCCACGTAGATCTACCAAAATGCTCGAAGATCCAGGTAGATCTACTATTTTCCAAAATTTAGATCTACGTAGATTCAAATTAGATCTGGACCATTTTTTCCCGGGAATTTGAATCATTTACAGCCTGGCATACAACCAGACCTTTCGTACTTGAAAAATCTCAGCTTTGGAGGAGGCGGGTTCAAAATCCCGAACGATTTTGCGCCGAAAGGTCATAATTCCGAATTTAAAAGTACCGAATGGCATAATTCCGAATTGAAAAGTAACCGAAAGGCCATAATTCCGAATTTTAAAGTACCGCATAGCATAATTCCCAATTGAAAAGGAACCGAAAGGTCGTAATTCCGAATTTTAAAGTACCGAATGGCATGATTCCGAATAAAAAGTACCGAAATAAGAGTTTTGCACGAAAAAAACGTGCAAAACATCGTTTCGGTACTTTAAAATTCGGAATTACGACCTTTCGGTTACTTTTCAATTCGGAATTATGCTTTTCGGTTACTTTTGAATTCGGAATTATGGTCTTTCGGTACTTTTGAACTCGGAATTATGCTTTTCGGTTACTTTTCAATTCGGAATTATGGTCTTGCGGTACTTTTGAATTCGGAATTATGGCCTTTCGGCACAAAGTCGTTCGAAATTTTGAGCCCGCCCCCTTTGGAGTAAAAAATTCAAAAGTATCGTAAAAATTTTATCACGAAAATTGGATATCCTATTCCTTGTGAACAGGAAATTCTATTGTGCTAAAACGTTGTCAATTTTCGAATTTTAGTCGACAATATCCGGATCAACAAAGTTCAGACAAATCAAGTTTTTCAGGGTCCGAGTATTTATGACAATATTGGCGAATCGGCCATTTATATTTTTGAAAACGGGACGGCGAAAGCTTCTCGTTCAAAAACTTCAGTTTCCTTCCGAAGCACACCTGGCACAAATTTAACTATTATCGTCGTTATGTTCTGAAGATGGCAAAGCGAACCAATTCGAATGAAATAAACGGCAAATCTTTTTCCTTGAGACATTCGAGGTCACGTCTCACAATCCTGTGGCTATTGAGTTATTAGTAGCCTCGAATATGCAAAGAAATCGAACAACAACAACAAGAAACAAAATAATGGACCATTAATTGATCAATAAATTGTTATTGGAGCCTGAATAAAATAGAGGAGCAATCACGAGTTATTTACGAAAACTACTTCTCTGCGGTAACTTCATAAAACTTTTCATTAACCAACCACGTGGAGTGTAAATGACACCAACGTCCAATCAAAAAAAAAAAAAAAAAAAGAGAGAGAGAGCCACGATTGGACAAAATTCTTTTTCGGACACATCCGACTTGTAACTTAATCACTCGAATTGAGATATTGAAAAGTGAAAGAGTTTCCAAAATTCGGTTTGTATATTCAAACAAAATCTTCCCCATCTACTTCAAACCTGAGGTGTAGAGAATAATTACTCTCCACTATTCTCCACAATAATCAAAAATTATAGAAACTCATTCCAATGGCTGTGGAAGGCTTTGGAGTATTTAGTACCACCCGCTTGTTCGTATTGAGCGAAAGTTTTATCCAGCCATAGACAACCCTACAAAGTTTTTGTGCCAAATCAACAAAAACAAGACAAAAACCGTGGATAACATGACAAAGTTTTTGTGGAAGATCATGAGAACGATAAACTTGGCAAAGAAAAAAATTACACAACAATTTCTGGTGCTTTTGAACAGAATTTGAGAAAGTTCTTATCGTTTTCATTGATTTTGCACAAAAAATTAATAATGTTGTCTACGACTCGATAAAACGTTCGGTCAGAAGCGATCTGATTCACTAAACATACTTGAATGTGTAAACTTTGGAATGAAAAAAAAAAAAAATTCAATCAAATTGATAGTTTTCGAGATAAAATATTCTCAAAATTTGTCTACTTTTACAGCAATTTACTCGGATGTGCCCCCCTTAAAGGAAACACCTTGCATGAGTCCATCTACTCTGCCAAGCTGCCAACAGTAGTGGTAAAACAGATCACTAAACGTTTTGACTATCATTTTCACATATAATCGGTCAACTTCAAATCTTTATGTATTAATTAATAAAGATGGCGGATTGCATATTAATGGTATGCAAAAGCGCCTTACCCTTTGTACAATGATCTACGTAGGTACAGCCTGTACCTATACAAGAATAAATTATACTGAATGGACCATCTCAGTATGTCAGGTAGGAAAACTGCTAAATTTCTTGATTTTCAGTTTAATGAATAAAATTTGAATTTTGTCTAATGTTTTTCTTTTGTTTTTTTCAAGTATTGTTTCTGATCACTGCGAAAAAGAATAATGATAATGAGTACGAAAAACTGTATCGTATGGATGATTTTCTTCGATGAGAATTAACAAAATCTTTTTGGATTTTTTGATCAGCAACGTTAGATTCTATATCATTCATTGAACAAAAATTATATAATCGTCAGTTTTCATGCCCGTCACACCGAGTTGGTCCCCTAACTTAGACATACTAGATCGACGTTCACCCAATTATCAATTTTCCCTCTTTATAGGCTCATTTTCATAAGCCACCGGCAACCCAATGCGGCCTTTGACCGCAGTTTTGACCTCATCCTGACCCAATTTTTGTTCCAATCCTTGCCAGCTTCTGTTGAGCAAGTAGTTTGCTCCATTTTTCCCAATCGCTACCGTACCCGCCGATTTGGATACCAATTCGCCCATACCATTGACCGGATGCTCGTCATTGGTTAAATTCCTAATTGCTCCAGAAATTAGAGAAACGTCAGAGTCGCCGGAGCTTTGAAACGGTACGTAATCGAGCCCCGTGGACAATATTTGTCGAAAATCCATACAATATTGCGTCGAAAAATCGCGTGAAGAATTAAACGCTAGTTCGACTTCGAAGGGTGTCAATATTGGCTTGAAAAAGTCCCTCGAATCGTAGAGAAGGTTCTCTGGACAAGCTATCGCCACGAAGGCATCTATCTGCGAAAAGAAATAGTTTTATGTTATTTTCAGACAGATGGAAGCATCGAAGATCATTCGTGATGATCATTACCTCAGGAAAATTGGCCAATTTTGCTGGATTTGGTTTGCCGACACATATGATGTACGTTTTTTTATTCTTCAGCTTCAACGCACTTTTAACGGCGGCGATGGATTCCAAGTATTCTTTTATTCCCAGCGTAGCTACGACTATGCCGACGATTCGGGCATCCTTCAATTTTTCGACCAGGTATCTCCGCCTCTTGAGCCACACCGAATCACCGGCGCTGAACCGTCTCATTTTTCCATTATCAAAATGGTGCCAGCCTTTCGCAGGGAGACTCATAGCCAAATTGCTCAACGTCTTGCCGTTCGGACCCAAGAAAATCGCTTGGTGAGCCTGTATGCTATCGCCATCTTTTAAATTGTGATACCTTCCAAGGATAACTTCAGTTTCCGTTACGCTGGTATCCGTGAACCTCGTATTCGACGTGCAGTTCAACTTGGTCAGCGTTAAATTTTTGTACACAGGTTTCAGGGTAGCGTAAATAGATTCTGTGAATAGAGATAAGAATATTTGTGATCAAGATATTCGGCGAACGGAGAAATATGAGTGAAAAAACCAACCTATGACGTGAGCATTGGACACGTCGTACAAAATCAGAATATTTTCATCCTTGGAGGTAAAATATTGTTCGAACTCGGCGCAGAATAATCTAACGTCAAAATTGCTTTTAGGTAGGACGTGAAAGACTGGTAGTCGACTGGTAGGGTTGAGACAGGCGTGTCCAAAGTGCACAATTCCGTCAGCCTTGACGTGCTGCGCAGTTACCTCGTCGACGCAACAACTGCCGTAGGAAGAATCTCCTACTATATACACGCCCTTGTTCAAACGCTTTTCGAGGCGCAACGCTATTTCAACGGAGTCCGGTAAGAGCGTGTCGGGAAATTGCAGGCATATCTGTACGTGGGATAAAAAATTATTGTTAGACAGTAGACCATAAATTGACAATCATCAGGCCTGGCGACTTGGAAATTTTCTAAGTATGGAATCTGTATTAAGAGGGGGCAGGGGGGGATGATGACGGTCACCATGATACATTAGAGTCGCCCTTACTTCGGGGTCGGTGGAATTTTGTCCGCGACGCCCCCCCAAATCGATTGAAAATAACTGAATGAAAATCCGAGTGAAATTTGAACTCGCTACCTCAATGGGGAAGGGAGCCTGTAAGCCCTTAGTTATTCTCATTTGAATAACAGGAGTTATGACCGACAGAATTAATTTTTTTTCTTCCAAGCGTATACCGTGTGCTGTATAAATCTGTTACTCTGTCATTTGATAGTATTATTAGTGTGTAATTATGTGCGAATTTTTCCAGCCATCTGAAATGTCATTTCGCACAGTGTAAGAGCTGCGGTACACAGCAGCTGATATTATGAAATAATTTTTTTCATCTATCCTCAAAGAATCGTCATCTTTTCATTAGAGTTTTACACAAATTCTACAGAATTTTATTGAAAATCATGATTTTTAGAAGAACAAATTTTTACTCACTGAAACTAAATCGAGCTTCACAGGTGCGATGGATAGAATCACGTAAAAACCATGGTTTGTAATAAAATTCAGTAGAAATTGTGTAAACCCTCAATAAAAAGATTATGAGTCTTTTAGGATAGACAGAACATTAATTTAGAAAATCAGTATCTGTTGGCCACAGCTGCTGTGTGAAGTGCCATTTCAAAGGGTTGAAAAAATCTGTACATTGTTACACTGTAATAATATAAAATGGCGGAGTAACATATTTTTCTAGCCCACGATATGGGCTGTGAAGGAAAAAATAAATTCTGTCGGTCAAAAATCCTATGTTATTCAAATGGGAAAATGTAAGGACTTACTGCAGGCACTGAGCTAGAGAGTTCAAATGTCACTCCGCTTTTCATTAACTTATAATTTTAACCGATTTGGGGGACGTCACGAGCAAAATTCCACCAAACCCCAAATAAGGGCCGCTCTAAATCGATGTATAGATTAAATACAGTAATTTATCATCATTTTGTTCCCGGATTCCCAGGTGTGGAATTCCATTACCCCCAAACCTAAGTTTGCCGGGCCTGAGTCAATCATGGTTCAGCAACACCTATGTGAAAAGTCCCCTTCTGCACGTGTTTGCCTTCACAAGCCAAAAACAGGAGGCATAAGCATTTAACATCTGCGGTGATTGAAAACCATGCGCCGTGACTTTTGTCTATTGTCTCTACGGCTTTTAGAGTTCTGTGTATCGGGTTTTAGACAAAAACGCTACTAATCTGACCCAAAATAGAATACAATTAAATCTAAGATACCTTAACATAACATAACATAACATAACATAACCTAACCTTACCTTCTCTAACGCGTTGTCGTTGATCCACTCCACACAGACATCTAAATCGTATCGATCGTCCAAATGTTCGTTCAATGTTTTATCAATCGGACCATCGACTTCGGCGACTCTTTCGAAAACCGCGTGCTCGTTGCTACTAAAATCTGCGGCAGGCATGATGTAGGTTATGTGGTGACTGCGGAACTGGATAAAACTGTCATTAGCTATTTGGCTCTTCGCTCTTGACGTATGCGGATGACATTTGAACTGTGATCTTTGTGTACTCATCCAACCGTCACGAATGATTTATTTCATCATCTTTTACCACGCACGAGTCTTTTTTTTGTACAACTTTGAGATCAAAGCGTCAAGTTTCGTTTCGTGTACACAACAACATCCGTGATATTGTACCGACTACGTGAGACTCGGCACGTTTGCAATGGCAGAAGTCCGTGTCCCGTGACACTGATATACATGCTAAAGCTGGGTTTTCATTGGCAGTATTTTAACGCGCTGCGGAATACTGCCGCAGGCCCATTGGTCGTTGATCTAGTGGCTGAGGCATATCGTCTGCTGCTGAGCCAAGTGATCAACGACCAATGGGCCGGCGGCAGTATCGCGCAGCGCGACAAAATACGGCCAATGAAAATCCAGCATGAAGCGATCAGCTCGAATGGCGCGGGAGAATTCAAATCAATGAAGGCGAAAGAAAGAAGCTTTACGTTCAAAACTTGTGATTCAGATGTATTTTGAAAGGGGTTGAGATGAAATATACAAAAGTAAAGTTTCTAAGATGTATGAGAAAAGAAAAGATCTTCTTCCGTCTAAGTCAGGAATCAGAGTGAGCGTTCTTTTTCTAAACAAAGGGCGACTTTTTTAGATGCCTTTTATTGAATTCACAATTCCTGTACCGTCCTGAGAATGACGGGAACCCTACACACATGTACAAGCAGTAAAAATGAAATTTTACTTCCAGGGTTTTTCTCCTGCTTGCAATATCTATGACTTCCTGTCTTTCTTCTGGCTTATTTATATCCTGGGTGACTGTCCTATATCTATGGAACAATATCCTTAACTCTAATCTTAAAGCTATTTCAAATATTCCCTCCCTCGTTTCATCCGCTCACTGTAACGTCCCAACCGGTGTTCACAAAAGACCCCAGAGAATACTCCCTAGAGTTTAATGTTACTAGTGGCTAGTCTCACAGATCAGTAGTTCAGGTTGCTCAAGTACCGATTAAGTATTGAAATACACTCAATTGGGTCGATTTCTACGTTATCGTCCGTACGTCTTATCGTCTGGGTAATAAGACGGTCTGTGTAGTTATCGGCCGTAGGGTAGGAAGGATTATTACTATGTAAGCGTTAAATATATGCATACATTAAAATCTTCCTTCAAAAAATTGTCTTCCACAAAAAGTCTTCCTCCAAAAATTCGACTTCCTCAAAAAGTCTTCCTTCAAAAACATCCCTAAAAAAAATTGAAATCAGATGTAACTGCCAAGTACAACAGAATACGAATGAAATCCTACTACATGGCGTCGTGCTCGTTCACTCGTTACGCTCGCTCACTCGATTGGTTTTTTAAATAATTTGTGACGTCATAAAAATTAGGAGCAAAAAGTGACCAAACGATAAAATTGTAGAAAAAAAATACACATAAATTAGTAAAAAAAAATTGTAGAACAAAGTTCCCGTGTGGAAATTGCCCTGGTTGACCCTGTTACAAGGAAGTTTCTGGCCGGGCGCTGCTCGGGCAACATTTTTGTTCAAGTGCTCAGTCGGGTCCTAGCCGGGCGCTAGTCGGGGGAAAACTTTGTCACAATGCTTACGCTGGCTATGTCAAGTACTGGCCGGGTGCTGTCCAGGAGCTGGTTTCGCAATTTAATTGAGTTTAATATTCAAGAGCTTGGCCGGGGACTGGACAGGCGCTAAGACGGTCTAAATTATCTCATAGTTTTATGGGCCATCATCATGCGTCAAACAACTTTACGGCAAAAATTCTCAAATTGGTCACCATCCATCTAGAAGACTCACTCAGCCGAGACTAACACGGGTTGAGCAATAGCATAGCTTTGTGACACATAACCTCAAAGTTGTTTTCTCACACCCGGTCGCAAAATGCCACTTTTCATACCTCTTGAGGATTCATTTTTGCCCGCTTATTCGAGCCGGTCAAAAAAAGGTCACTTTAGGCCCGCTTAATAGGTAAAAAAAAACGCAGAAATCGTGCATGTGTTACAAAAAATAGTTCTTTGCGCCCTTGATACACAATGTACTAAATTCTACACTCTGCCACAGCTTGAGCCCGGGTTGGGTCTGTGACAAGAAGGTTCCTGACCGGGCGCTGGTCGGGTACTGGTTCTGCAATTTTTCCAAATTCTTGTATTCAAGTTCCTAGTCGGACATGACTATCCTTGTCATGTTGAGTAATTGTAATTTGTGATTGTGATGTAATTGTGTGAGTAATTGTAACTTGTAATTTTCCGTCAAAAAAATCCAAGTTCGTGTGATTGCTCACGGTTGACGATAGTTTTTCGGCGTCCCATTGCACCTCGAAAGATATATCTGTATGTAAATCAGTCACTAATGACATACAGACGAAAATGAGATTATACCTAAAAGATAGTTTTGAAACCTGGTGAAATAAAATAAACTACCTTAACAAGTTCTGTAGTAATAAGGAATGATTGGATTGGGATGGATACCGGTCATTAGTCGATCACCGAAGTTAAGCACTAATCGCCACGGTCAGCACTTGGATGGTGACCCATCCCTAACTGTCGAGTGTATCGAACCCGTCTGAAATCAATTTTTTTTTTTTTTTACTTTTTTTTTTGCCTACATTCCAATTAATGTACGCCTAGAACCACAATTTAGCATAGGAAAGTCAGACAAGTTGTTTTTGGCATAATTATCAAGGATTTTTCCTGGAAAAAGGGAAGCCTGGCCAGGTCATGGCCAGCCGTGCGTGACGCTTCTGGTCGGATCCTGGTCGGACGTCCCGACCAGCACCCGACTAAAACCAGGGCTTCCCGGCTAGCCCCCGACCAGTTCCCCAGTTCGATTTCCACACGGGTTTTGGAAAGTAAGTATTATTTAAAGCATTATTAAACAGGATGCAATAGCATGTGATCATTTTACGGGGTAGATGCTTCAAGACTATATTAGGAATATTGTCGTACCCTGCTGATTTTTTGTTATTCAATTTTTTGAATATTACAACTAAATCTGATTCTGAGGTGAAATAATTTGGCGTCTCTTCGCATCTGGGGTTTATCGCGGAGTTTTGGTCTGAGAAAGACATTACTGTCTTACCGTTCTGCTCCTCGCTTTGTATTTCGTTTTTCAACTCAGAAATTTTGTTTTCTATCAAATTTGTCAGCTGATTTTTTCCTAGGTTGGTGTTCTGGACATTAGTGGCCGCGAAGTGCGCTCCAATCACGTTAAGCTTGTCGGACTGATTAGTAATAGTAAAGTGACCATTATTATCTTTGTCTGTTGTTTCAATCGCTATCTCTGAATCTATTAATAGGTGCCTTTTTTCATTCGGGATTGCAAGAGTTGGAATTGGAACACTGTCTCGCCGCCTGAATAAGCTATTGATCTGGGGGAACATTTTATCTTGTGTGTTAATTGAGATGTCCCTGATTTTTTTTTCCCAGAAGCCGTTTACGGATTTTTTCAGTTTTTCGTTAATTTTATCTCTAGTTTTCTTTACAAGGTCTTTCAGAATATTCAATTTAACAATGTTTCCCCTTGTATTGCACTTGTGTAGTTTATTGATTTGGGTTATAAGGTAAGTTTTGTGTTTGAACAAATTTTTAATTTCTTGCGTAGTATAAGCTGTCAGAGTATTTTTAGGCTTAGATTTTGCCACTTTTTTATTTATTGCATCTACGGTAATTTCGTTTAGCTTATTCAGGAAAGAGTCAATTTCCTCGTTGGACAAGTTCCTATCGGAAGGAATGTTCAGTTCGGCTGTATTACTAATATGTTTTTGAAACGAATCCCAGTTTGTTTTGGCAAAATTCAGCCGGATACTGTTTGGGTTTCTCTCTATAATGAACGGAAGATTGCACAAGAAGGAAACGGAAATTTTTAACGCATTATGATCACTGTCGTATGGAAGTGATTCCATTTTTAGATCATCTTTTATATCGTGAAATTTCAGTCTTCGGTCAGCTAAACAGACGTCTAAGAATGAGTTTCCCCTGGGAAACGAAGGTAACAAAAAGCAAAATAACTTCGCTCTCAGAGTTATCTCATTCTCATGAATCCATTTTTTCAGCGCCGTTCCTCTCGGGTTGTTCGTTTCATTTAACCAATCGGTATGCTTCGCGTTCAGATCTCCTGCCAGTATGTACAAATTCCCCGGCTCATGCAATCCCAATTCATTACAAAGATGTCTCAATTCAGGGATGAATTCAGGCTTGTGATTTCCAGCCGCGTAGGCAGATATTATAAAAAGGTTGTAGTTTTGGTTTATCTTCAATTTGATAATGGATGCTTCCAGCACTTTAGCTCGAATCAGGCACGCTGGGTTAATTTCTTGAAATTGAAATTCGTTTTTAACTAAGATTGCTGTGCCGCCACCCTGTATAGAATTCGGTCGGTCTTTCCTTATAAATGTATAATTTTCTATCGCTATTTTAAACTTACTGCTCAACTTCGTTTCACCTAGCAGGACGAAGTCGGGGTTGTGCGTCTCTATTAATTCTTTCAGATTTAATCTTCGCTGTATTGATATGATCGAGTTAACGTTAATCGATATAATGTTAAGTTGTTTGCACTGTATATTGTTCTCATTCATGACCAATTATGGGTTTTACGAGATCATTGAATAATTTTAATAATTTTTCTATACTTTGCGCGTTCTGGTTCACTGAGTCTTGAATTTTCCGAAGCTGAGCGTTGAGTCCACTGTCATTATCTGTCCCTTGTGTTCTAGGAGAAGGTCCTTGTCTGCTGTTTCGATTTTCTGCGCTCATCTCTGTATTTGAGCTACTGGAAGTGGCTGGTTGACTGTCGATATTTGTGTTGTTTGCCGCTACTGAGCTGTAGGCAACCGCTGGATTGACAGTTTTCGCAATTTTTTCGACTTTTGCTCTCCTGATGTCGTTTTCCTCTTCCAGTTTTTTCTTTATTTTTTTATCGTATTCTACAAGCTTTGGACAGCCACGGTAGGACGCCGGGTGCCCGAAGTTTTGACAGTGCACGCAGAAGATCAAGGATTTATCCGCTAATCCTTCCGACGTTTGAATTTTACATTCCCCCGGTTCGTGTGTTTCGTTGCATTTAACGCACCTGAACTCTAAATTACAGTTTTTCGCCACGTGGCCTATTCTTTGACATCTTTTGCACTGAATTTTGTCGTTTTTCTTCAGCGTTTCCCAGCTCACGGACTGATGTAAGATCTTCTTTATGTTGACGAGTTTTGTGATGGAACTGTTCGCAGATACTTTAACCAAGAACATCGGAAGTACTCGATTTAGTTTTTTTGCGTTTAACGTCGTGAAGTTTGACACATCTAGGAATTCCAGGTCTTCCTCCCTTAAAGCTTTTAGTTCTTCTAGAATATCTGAGGCTGCGAAACCCCCGTCGATGCCTTTGAGGACGAATGTTTTAGTTTTTTCTTCACTTGGTGTAAACGTAAAAAAGTCTAATTTTCTCTCCCTCATCTTCTCACAAGTTTGTTTGTACTCGCTTAAGGTCTCTACAAAAATGATATGCTTGTTGTGTCTTACTCGTTTTATTTGGTGGTTGTTGCTCCCCATCGTACCGGACATGAAGTTTGCGATTACTAACGCTGATTGATTCAGTGCAATGATTGGAGGTGGTTTGAATTTTTTTTTCTGTCTTTGATCCGGAGTGTTGTCATCGTCATTCGTCTGGTGGTCCAAAGGTTGCGTTGTCGAATTGCGTGTCTCGCCTGGGTGGCGATCGTCTGTGTGCCTCGCGGCTCCCGATGATGGCTTGCGGTCTTGAGATAGCGCTGGCCAGGTGTTTGATGACAAACTCGCTGGAATTTGGTTTTTGCTGGTATTTATGTTAGATTCCTCTATCATGCCAGCTCTGTTTGCGGCCGACGTGGCTGACTCGCCTGCGATCGAATTGCTTTTCCAGTCGGATATTATTGCCGCTAAACTCTCGTTGGTTTTTTTCAGATCTTCGATCTCCTGTAGGGCTCTGTCCAGTTTCTTCTGCAGATGCGTTATTCTCATCACTCGCCGACTGCGTGGCATGGTGATGCTTAGTTATATTAGTATCTTGTGATACCTCTGCCGTTGGATTCATGTCAGCTTCTGTCCCTGGGTCTTGTTTTTTGTGTACTGGGGACACTAGAGTTAGGGGCTGTTGTTTAGTTAGATCCACCACTAATTCTGATCCTTGCTTGTCATTGGGGTTTTGTTTTTTTCTAGTAACTAGGTTCAGTTGAGGTGAGTACCTTACGTTCTTAGCGCGCTTTTCTGGCGGCGCCTTTTTATTTCCGAACGGTTGGAGCGAGCGCGGTGCAATCCCCTGTTTAGGTGTTATATCTTTGGTCAATGTAGCGTCGGTTTGCGACTTGTCAGTATCAACTTCTACTGTATTGTCAATATCTGAGGGCGATATTGCTTCGGCTGATAGGTCTGCGATTTTTCGTTTAGCAGCTCCGATGGGTTTGTATCGCTGCGGAGCGACCTTCATCGGTTTTTTTTGCACCTTGTGCATCTGAGGTAGGGGGGTGGGACCCCCGTTTTCAACTTTTTCACTAATAGTTGGCCTATCAAAACTTTTCCTAACAATATGAACGCCCGTACTGATCACACTATCGTCTGTTATGATTTTGCTATTTGACGCTCGCTAATCTAAGCATGTCCTAATCACTAGGCAGCTAGAAGTCAACTGAGGCCACTGCTGCTGTTTTGTATTGAATGATAATTCCCCGCAGATAATGTACCATTTTGAGCAGCACTTGAAAAAAAAAAGAATCGCAGCCGGTGGGACTCGAAGCTACGCTTCTAGAGGGAATCTGATTTCGAGTCAGATGCCTTAACCACGCGGCCACTGCTGCTGTTTTTTATTGAATGATAATTCTCCGCACATAATGTACCATTTTGCACACGATGTGGAATAAAAAAGAATCGCAGCCGGTGGGACTCGAAGCTACGCTTCTAGAGGGAATCTGATTTCGAGTCAGATGCCTTAACCACGCGGCCACTGCTGCTGTTTTTTATTGAATGGTAATTCCCCGCAGATAATGTACCGTTTTGAGCAGCACTTGAAAAAAAAAAAAGAATCGCAGCCGGTGGGACTCGATGCTACGCTTCTAGAGGGAATCTGATTTCGAGTCAGATGCCTTAACCACGCGGCCACGGCTGCTGTTTTTTATTGAATGATAATTCCCCGCGCATAATGTAACATTTTGAGCAGGACTTGAAAAAAAAAAGAATCGCAGCCGGTGGGACTGGAACTTACGCTCTCAGAGGGAATCTGATTTCGAGTCAGATGCCTTAACCACGCGGCCACGGCTGCTGTTTTTTATTGAATGATAATTCCCCGCACATAATGTACCATTTTGCACACGATGTGGAATAAAAACGAATCGCAGCCGGTGGGACTCGAAGCTACGCTTCTAGAGGGAATCTGATTTAGTTTATTTAGTTTTAGTTTAGTTTATTATAACCCATGGGACAAGTCCCCTAGGGTGATACAGAAAAGGTACAAAATGGGTACTAACAAATAAAGAAAGAAATGAAATAAAAAGAAAATGCAGATCGAAAATAATACAAAATAACTCAAATAAATCACTTAAGATAATAAAAAAAGCAGAAATAACAAAATTATAAAAGCGACTCGAACGCTCGCCGCTCCAGCTTGAGCAGGTGGGCATAAAGCCTAGACCGAAACGCAGGTAAGGATTTGGCGGACACAACCTCAAAAGGAAGAGAGTTCCACAGGTAACAGGCGGTCACAATAAAGGAGCCCTGAAATCTCGAGGTCCGATACCTGGGGATGCAAAGCAAGTGAGGCTTAGACGAAGCCTTAGTAACCCGGTTGGATACCACGTGCTGAAACTGGAGCGACTGCGCAAGGTAAGGAGGACGACCGCTAGAGAGAGTGTTAAAAAGAAGGCAACCAATAATATAAAGGCGGCGGTTGCTCTGCGATAGCCAGTTTAACGCAAGCCGGTAGGGGGTGATGTGTGCATCGCGTCTAACATCAAGCACAAAACGCACGCACACATTTTCTAAACGCTGGAGCTTAATATCGAGCGCACCGGGCAAATCATTGTAGACTGCACAACAATAATCGAAGTGAGGAAATATAAGGGCAGTTACAAGCCACTTGCGAAGCGAGGGCGAGAACAAGTCCTTGCTAGTTTTAAGCTGATGAAGTATCATGCTGACTTTATTGGAAATGCTGGTGACATGTTCTTTCCAGCCAAGATTAGAATTCAATGTGACCCCGAGATCACGCGCACTGGAAGTTAACTGGATGACGGACCCGTTTACTTCGATGGAGGGTAAGGAAGAAACATCAACTCGATTTAGAAGCTGGGCGTTACCGACTAGCAAGGCCTTAGTTTTGTTGAGGTTCAACGCCAAGGAGTTCTCCTCGGCCCAGGACGCAATTGCCCTGACATCCTCAGAGATCTGCCTTAATCCATCCTCCAATGCGGTTGGAGCGACAGACAAGTAAATTTGTAGGTCATCCGCATAAAAAAGGTGACGTGCATTACTAATGGAAAGAGGGAGATCGTTCACGAAGATGGTAAAGAGGAGAGGACCGAGGACCGAGCCTTGAGGGACCCCAGAGGCCACATGAACCCAAGACGAAAGAGCGCCGTGCGCGCCGCGAACTGCCTGCTCGCGTCCAGAAAGGTAGGAGAGAAACCAGCTGCAGACAGAGGCGGAGCATCCCATCGACCTCAGCTTGCGTAACAGAAGGTCATGCCGCACCATATCGAACGCCTTGGAGAAGTCAAACAGTACCAGTACGGTGATCAAACGATTGTCCATCGCCAGCCTAATATCGTCAGTGAGCTTTAAGAGCGCTGTCTGAGTACTGAAGCCCCTGCGGAAACCGGATTGAAAGTTGTCAAGGAGTCGATTTTCCTCCAGATACTCGGAAAGCTGACGATGAACAATGCGTTCAAGAATTTTAGATACCGTACAAAGAATGGATATGGGACGGAAGTCACCGAGTACGGTGGGACGCCTAGCCTTGGGAATAGGTTGTATCAGGGCCTTTTTCCAGTCAGATGGAAAGACCGTAAGAGAAAGCGAGGAGTTGAACAGTTCGAGCAGAAAAGGGAAAATGGCTGGTAATGCAAGCCGTAGCACACTCAATGAAATTTGGTCGTAACCCTGTGAGTCTGACTTGGAAAAGGAGAAGGACTTGAGCAGACAGTCCGGGGTGATGTGCATAAAGTAGAAGAGACTAGAATCAAAACTAGCAGGCGAAACAGTAAGCTCATCTGGGGCATGAGGATGAGGGTTGCATGTGGTGATAGCAAAGAAGTCGCTGAACATGTCAGGCGTGAGAGAAGGAGGAACAGGATTGCAGCGCGCCTTCGTTAACCCAAGGCGGCGAAATTCGCGCCAAATAGAACCGCTGTCGTGCAAAGCCGAGAACCGATTCTCGAAAAATGTTGCTTTAGCAGTACGGATTAAGTCCTGCACCTCGTTACGAAGGACTTTATATTCAGCGTAGCGCTCTGGACATTTTGTTCTGCGGAAGACCTTAAACCTCTCATTCCTACGTCGCATGAGTAGCTTGACATCTGAGCTGACAAGGGGAGGGCCAACTTAGTAGGTTGCCGATTCGGTTCTTCTTTGGTACACGTGAAGGTTGACGTCACAGGTATAACAGGTGCAAATAACAAGGTGCGACGCTCAGCCGTTTCCGAGAACTAAATTTATGGAAATTTCCCTGCCTTTATCTACCTTCCACGTTAACGGCGCAACAGCGAGCGGCGTGGCGCAGCGGCAGCGGCTTCGCTTCATAAGCGCGCGGTCGCTGGATCGAATCCCGCCGCGGATTCTTTTTTTTTTTTTTTTCCTCCTTCAAATCAATCAAAAAATCATATATAATTTAATATTAATTTGTGTCTTCACAAATGTTTATTTTGGAAATAATTTGAACACCTTATTTTGTAACAGGAAAAGGATTCTGAAAAAACTGTACAGGAGGTTGAAAAATGAATACTTTTATTCCCAGTATTGTATATAAGTATTCGGTAAACTTTTTTTTTTATTCAATATCTTCATCTTCGAGGGACGAAGGACTGCACGAAGTAGGGTGATACAGGTCGTAGACACACGGGAAACAGTAATTCTTGCGGCATCTTGCGCACGTGATGAATGCCGTATTTTCGCACTCGCAGGGTTTTTGTAGAACATCTACCGCAAAACAGACTTGGTTCACGTTCATGAACGATGTCCTGT
>JAEUYN010000469.1:0-70890 GCA_018257835.1 Euura lappo | reverse complement strand
AGCAGCTATCGCGAAGCGGAATATTCGGAACCGCTTGTGCTAATCTGAAGAACTTTTTGTGGAAGAACGGAAATCATCTGCTGTACGAGAGACTACCACTTTCTTCCAGTACGTCTTCCAATTGATTACTGAATATGTATATACCTACCAGTGACAATAATTCATAGCTGCATAAGATTGTGAGCAATAAAAATCAATTTCGAAAATATTCATTCGCTGTATCGTATAAATTTTCCATTTCCCAACGCAGATTCCGAATACAAAAGAATAAAATTCAGAGGCCGACATAAAAACGATTACTTTTTCCTTCCGAGTCACGTGACATGTGAAAAGGTTTTTTTTTTGCAACACCTGCATGAAAAGTTTGTTTCCGTTCGGACCGCTAAACCGATTTGGATGAAATTTGCAAGGCATACTGTTTTTATTCCGAGGCTGTGCCAATAAAGTTTTCAAATGTCGCTCGCTAACCATGTTTCAATACAACATACCGTGAGGAATATTACGATACAGATAATTAGTCACTGATTATCCGAAAATAGTGATTCAAAAACCGAAAGACGTTCAGAATGATATCCAAACAAGAAGAGTCGGTGCCGCACCCCTTTCATGGTTAAAGACATGACATGATTTTCCCGCTCAAAATTAAGTCACCTCATGGCATCAACGGGCCTTCGATAATCTTCAGTCATTTCGTATCTAGATATGGTATAGAGGACATTTCAATGACGGGATTCGTTTACCCCGATTGTCGAGTCTGATTCATATTGTATTGACGCAAGTACTTGAATCGTTAATTCGTGATCACTTCTGAATATTCAATGAAGTTTTATCATCGCTTGTGCCTTATTGATACAGTTGTGCATCGTGGACTACGAATACCTAAATTCAAATATTATTTTGTTCAGAGGTGGATGCCTAATTGGCGTTCACATCATCTGAATTTAACAAAAATTTCTTGACGTTCATCGTTCTTTGTCACATTTTCTACGTGTTTTTTTTCACTTGCATTCTCTGAAAATCCGAAGAGAGATTTCAAGAATTCAGAAAATCAACCGAATGACGCACATTATCTTGAAAATCGGAAGAACTCATTTTTAAAATGAAACTTCTTTTTCCAATAAATATTTCACACAATATGTAGGATGATATGACTCATAGGTTCTGTGAGTTTCATTGTTGCTGAAGCATCGCTTCAAACTGAAAAAATATATTTTATTCCATACATGAACGGAAAGGCCGATTTCCGCTACCTATTTTGGGGGATCGAAGTGCGGCTTTACCGACCGGGAACTCTTTCTTTCCGCTGCAGGGAGACTATTCGGTAAGAAAGACCAGTTTTTCCTCCCTGAAAGTCTTTCTTCCCTGAAAGTCTTTCTACCCTGAAAGTCTTTCTTCCCTAGTTTTCTCTGCGTACCAACCAGTGCGGCTCGATCGGTACGTCACATAACCTAAATGTAAACACTGGTCTGCCCGCGAAATCGGCCTCCGTTCATGTATGGAATAAAATATCGTGTGCACCACGGTCGCCGGACTTTTCACTCGCTCGGTGGATGCCATCCCTCGCCTTCGGCTCGGGTGGCAACTCCACGCTCGGGAGTGAAAACGTCCTTTGCTCCCTTGGTGCACAATATACTATTTTTCCATACATGAACGGAAATGCCGATTTTGGTACCTGTTTTCGGGGAGCGTCCAGTAGTTTTACCGACGGGGAAGTCTTTTCTCCCGGTAAGTCTTTCTTCCCTGAAACTCTTTCCTCCCTGCTTTTAGTTCCCGTAACGGCCGCGCTACACTTCAGCCACATAACCTCAAATGATCACCGTTTTTCCCGCAAAATCGACCTTTCCGTTCATGGTGAAAAACAATACAGTGTGCACCGCGGTCGCAGGACTTTTCACTCCCTCGATGTAGTTTACTACCCTCGTGTTTGGCTCGCCGAATCCTCTCCTCTCCCTCGTGCAGCAAACTACACGCTCGGGAGCGAAAATGTCCAATGCGACCGTGGTGCACACGATATTTTATTCCATACATGACCGGTAAGGCCGATTTCGCTATCTATTTTCGGGGGCCAAAGAGCAGTTTTACCGACCGAGAAGTTTCTACTCCCGCTGTGGGAGTGAAGACAGTGAATAAAGAATTTATCTGTCAGTTTGCTCTGCCGTACCGACCAAAAGACCGTGAATAAAGAATTTATCTCCCTAGGGAGATAAATTCTTTATTGTAGTTACGTCACATAACCTAAAATGTAAGCACTGATCTGCCCACGAAATCGGCTTCCGTTCATGTATGGAATAAAATATCGTGTGCACCAAGGTCGCATTAGACGTTTTCGCTCCCTTGGTGCACAATATACTATTACAAACCCTAGGGTTTCCAAGCCTCTTATGACAAACCCGCATCGCAGGCTACGAAACTCCCCGTTTTCGAAGCTCTCATGGTGAAAAATAGTATACGCGGCGCGGGGCTGAAACCTCGCGATCGCGCACTCGCCTGTAGATGGCTGCACTGGCGTGCAGCCATCCCAGTAAACTAAACAGAATTGGAAATGAATTGAAAATGATTCATCGCCCCATCTTTCGATCCCGTTTTGCCCAGAACTCGAATTGGGTATCGCACGTTTCTATTCTCGAATCCTTCCGAATTCTGTTCATCGAATTCATTCGCGTCTCATATAATCGAACGAATGCGTCAATTTGTTTCAATTCGCAAATCGGAATTGAATACAAGACCTTGTTTATTCTCATAAACTGTCCACCGTTACGCTAGGTTATGAATTCCGATGAATTCCGAACCGGGAATTCGTCATAGAGGGTTCGCGAACCGAATGAATGCGACTAGGGAGTGAGCACGATCCGATTCGTCTTAATTCTGTTCTGGGAATTCGATGGGAAACATTTTAATTCGCGTGAATCAGTTCTTGATGTGAATTCGAAATAATTCCAATCGAAAAATACACCTTCCGTAAAACGGTCAAACGTATAGATCAATTGAAAATTACGAGATCGAAAAATGCAAGTGCAAAAGGTCGTAAGTTTGGCGGATTACGTCGTTCTTGCATTACAATTATCAAGGAAAATTAAAAAAACAACGTAAGGTAAAACGTCGTATTATTTTTTTGTCATCATTTTATGATTCTTCCAAATAGTTGTAAAAACCCGTAAAACGCACAGAAGAATCGAAATCGAGAACGTTCGAAAAAATTTGATGAAAAAATTTGTAGCTAAAAGCAAGGTCATAGCGCCATTTATATTTTTCGTTTTCATGATTTTTTCAAATAGCTGTAAAAACTCGTAAAATGCGAATAAATTGAAGAACGACCATTAAAAAAAAAAATTCGATAAAAAATATTGGTGATTTAAAAAACAGAAGGTCGTGAGCGCCATTCTTGTGCTCCTAAGTATATGAAATATACTAGGGAGAAGCCTTATGTCTTTGCCATCGTACAAAATTCTATGTTGAATGCTATATCAAATACCTATTTCTAATGATAACATAGAAGAATAAAACAATCTGTGATTGAATAGTATAATTTATGTGGTAAATATGCCCAGCTATGAAGCCTTATGTGTTTGCCATCCTATAAAATTCCCGTCCGGAGCTATATCTCTTGAACCGCATGACCTAACAGGGTCGTCAAGCTCTCATTTGTTAACTAGCGAGGAGCTCTATTAGCACAGAGGGAAAAAACCCCAACTTTCAACATCCACAATAGGTATTTCTGGGTTTTTGTCAGATTTCATGTCTGTCCGGAGCTATATCTCCTCAACCGCATGACCTAATCCTGCTTTGGCACTAGTCGTAGATGATGGAAACTGAAGACTTAGACGAAGTACAGTCTGTCGTAGAGTACATATACCAAAATCTTGCTTCGACACTACTTGTAGATGATGGAAACTAGAGACTGGGATGAAATACAGTCTGCGATAGAGTAAATATACCTATTTCTCACTTCAACACTAGTTTCAGATTATGAAAACCAAAGACTTGCGTGTAATACAGTCTCCAATAAAGTGGATGTACCATACACTCACTAGCTTTGACACCGTTTGTAGATTATGAAGACTCACACAGTACTGCATATGCTGAATTAGCCTTCCGCATTCAAATTCAGTGATTTTTGACCGTTATGTAACAAAACCAGTGAAACATAAACGTCAAATAATGATAAAAACAAGAAAAAAAATTATATTTTGAACACGAGGAAAAGTAGGGGGTGCCTCCTGCAAGAACACGTAGCCAGTGTAGCGTTCTTGCTACACTGCCTAAGGCTGATTTTTATTTTTTTTTTATTTGTCATGATTTTTGCAAGTAGTTATAAAAACTCGTGAAACGCAAAGAAAAATCGAAATCGAGAATATTCCGAAAAATTTGATGAAAAAAATTCGTAGCTAAAAGCAGAAGGTCGTAGGCGCCATTTTTATTTATTTTTTCATTTATCATGATTTTTTCAAATAGCTGTAAAAACTCGTAAAACGCAAAGATAAATTAAAAGAACGACCATTTAAAAAAAATTCGATAAAAGAAATCGCCGTTAAAAGCAGAAGCTCGTATCCGTCCAACTGACGACCTTGTGCACTTACATTTTTCGATCTCGGAATTTCAATTGATCTATATACTTTTCGAACGTTTTCAGAGCGATTGAAGTCAAAAAAAAAAAAAAAATTATACGACTTTATGCCATTATAAACAGCAAAACGTTGTATAATGGCGCTTACGCCCTTATGTCATTAGACACGCGACATACGTTATCAATTATTTGTTCATCGCCTACGTTAAGTTATCGACGTGGTAGGGGGTCTCTCTGCTGTGTATAAATACGACGGATCGGACGAATTCTAACCAGAAACGAAGTAAGTGGCTACCTTCAACATGAACAAGATCGTCTGTCTTCTTGTCGCCTCATTGGTGTGCGTGGGTGTTGCCAGCGGTAAGTTACAGACCAATAGCACATGCTCGAACGTTCTATTTTCCAATACAATGAAACCTCACTTATACTTATTTCAATCGGGTACGCTAGAAAATACATACATATAAGTGAGAATAACGTAAAAAAAAACTAATTGAGAGTCAAGTGGTTCGATAGCTGCCACGTCAGCATTGCAGTTATTCACACACATCATCAACAGGTGAAAAAAACCTGTTCTGTAGATAAACGTAGAAATATTTTTGCATCAAGGAGTAAAATATTCTCGATACAACAAGGATATAATATTCAAACTGAGAATATTTGAATTATTGATTTTAATTCCAACAGCCAAACTGGAACTCATGGACGTATATCGAAAGCAATCGATTTTTCAAGTATTTTGTTTCGAAATATTTAACAGCATACTCATTTTGTTATGCCTACATTTTCGTATCACAGAAAGTAAAATTTAAAACCGTAAAATGGTACCGAAGTGGAAAATCGACCATTCATCGAACTTATGTATATCAAGAGCAATCAACTTTTGAAGTGTTGTGTCACGAAATATTTAACAGCACACTTAACATTTTGTAGCACGTATGTTCTGCAGGTGGTAAGATTCATTGAATCGTTAAAAATAAAAACTATGCGTACGTCATCACGATATAGATAAAATGTGTTTTTTGAACGTTATGCTCTTTGTTTGGAACCATTTTATTCTCTACATTTTATGCTACACGGAATGTTCAAACCATTTTCAACATGTCAGGTTCCACTCGATTCGTCAAGTATTGTCATGATATCCTGATTTTTGTTTCAGGAGTCGATCCAACCCCGGCTGCCAGAATCAGCAGTAAGTTAAAGATACAGAGATTTTCGATAATGACAGATATTCACTTGTTGTTCGAATTTAGCTCAAGCGAGTCGAGCACCGCGGAATCAATTTTTCAAGTATTGTGTCTCGAAATATTTAACGGTATACTTATTTTGCAGCAATTATTCTGCAGACTTATCGAATCGTTATGCCTACATTTTAGTATCACAGGAAGTAAAATTTAAAACCGTAAAATGGTACTGAAGTGGAAAATCGACCATTCGTCGAACTTATGTATATCAAGAGCAATCAACTTTTGAAGTGTTGTGTCACGAAATATTTAACAGCACACTTAACATTTTTTAGCACGTATGTTCTGCAGGTGGTAAGATTCATTGAATCGTTAAAAATAAAAACTATGCGTACGTCATCACGATATAGATAAAATGTGTTTTTTGAACGTTATGCTATTTGTTTGGAACCATTTTATTCTCTACATTTTATGCTACACGGAATGTTCAAACCATTTTCAGCATGTCAGGTTCCACTCGATTCGTCAAGTATTGTCATGATATCCTGATTTTTGTTTCAGGAGCCCACCCAACCCAGGCTTCCACCTTGAACAGTGAGTTAAAGATACAGAGATTTTCGATAGTGACAGATATTCACTTGTTGTTCGAATTTAGCTCAAGCGAGTCGAGCACCGCGGAATCAATTTTTCAAGTATTGTGTCTCAAAATATTTAACGGTATACTTATTTGGCAGCAATTATTCTGCAGACTTATCGAATCGTTATGCCTACATTTTAGTATCACAGGAAGTAAAATTTAAAACCGTAAAATGGTACTGAAGTGGAAAATCGACCATTCGTCGAACTTATGTATATCAAGAGCAATCAACTTTTGAAGTGTTGTGTCACGAAATATTTAACAGCACACTTAACATTTTTAGCACGTATGTTCTGCAGGTGGTAAGATTCATTGAATCGTTAAAAATAAAAACTATGCGTACGTCATCACGATATAGATAAAATGTGTTTTTTGAACGTTATGCTCTTTGTTTGGAACCATTTTATTCTCTACATTTTATGCTACACGAAATGTTCAAACCATTTTCAACATGTCAGGTTCCACTCGATTCGTCAAGTATTGTCATGATATCCTGATTTTTGTTTCAGGAGTCGATCCAACCGAACCTGCCATCAAGGGTGAGTTAAAGATACAGAGATTTTCGATAATGACAGATGTTCACTTGTTGTTCGAATTTAGCTCAAGCGAGTCGAGCACCGCGGAATGACGACTTAATCACAGTCCTCTTTACCTTAATTTCAGCTGCCGTGAAAAGTGTCCAAGCTGAAATGGCAGCACTTCCGAGTGATGTTTCAGGCTGGCCGGGCGACGGTAAGTTCAAAACAATGTCACCCAATGAAGATATTCAAGTCAACCAAAACGCTCGAATTATCTTTGTCTCCGTATTCTGGAAAATCATTCCGTTTGATATTCAGGACCTCTCTATTTCTATTCCAGCTACTTTGGCGAAAGTCGAAACCGATCTCGAAGACGCTGTAGGTTCTATCCTAGCGGGTAACGGGGGTGAGTTGAAGACGACTTTACCCTTTAAAAATCGCGTGTCTAATGACATAAGGACGTAAGCGCCATTATACGACGTTTTGCTGTTTATAATGGCATAAAGTCGGATAATTTTTTTTTCACGTCAATCGCTCTGAAAGCTTTCGAAACGTATAGATCAATTGAAATTACGAGATCGAAAAATGTAAGTGCAAAAGGTCGTCAGTTGGGCGGATACGACCTTCTGCTTTTAACTGCGATTTCTTTTATCGAATTTTTCGAAACGACGTCGATTTCGATTTTTCTTTGCGTTTCACGAGTTTTTACAGCTATTTGGAAAAATCATGAAAAATTGAAAAAAATCAAAATGGCGCTACGACCTTCTGCTTTTAACTACCAATATTTTTTATCGAATTTTTTTTAAATGGTCGTTCTTTCAATTTATCTTTGCGTTTTACGAGTTTTTACAACTATTTGGAAAAATCGTTAAAAATTATGAAAAAAAATGCCGCTCACGACGTTTTGCCTTCACGTTGTTTTTTACTTTTCCTTAAAAATTGTAATGAAAGAACGACGTATTCGCCAAACTTACGACCTTTTGCACTTACATTTTGCGATCTCGTAATTTCAATTGATCTATACGTTTTGGCCGTTTTCAGAGCGAATGGCGTGAAAAAAAAAATTATACGACCTTTTGCCACCAAAATCGCGTTTTTGGCGCTTACGACCTTATGCCATTAGACACCCGAAATGTTTTTATGATATACTGTTCGCTTCACATATCAGGGTGAAGTCGAGGAATTGTTTTAATTGATTCCCATCAAATTTTATCGTAGATCGATCGAGATTTCCCATTTCAATTCTTCATATTTCATTATTTTTCACTCATTGCCGTTATATCATGGGTCAATTGGTGAATTCCACTTCGTCATGATAAATAATAATCTACATGGGACAATCAAAACAACATCTTAAAACAAGAATCAGCGGACATAAACAGGATGTAAATAACAAAGAACTAACGAAATCTGCACTAGCCGTACATGCAGTAGTAAACGGACACAAATTCGATTTCCCTAATGCCAAAGTATTAGCTACTGAAAACAATCTAAACAAAAGACTCTTGAAGGAAATGATTCACATATAAACAAGCGGGTTTGGGCTGACTATGAGTCAGCCTTCGAACTTCCCGTTATTTATTTTATTCTCAGCTATTTTGAAATTTGTAAATCTGACCTCAGATTCTTGATCAGCGGTTCAAAAAACCTTCGAGTACAAATTTCCGTAAGATTTCGAATGTTTTTAGTATTTTTCCCAGCAAATCGGACTCGCCATTTTGAATTTCGCTAATCTGACTTCAGATTCGTGATCAGTGACCCAAAAAACCTACGAGTACCAAGTTTCATCCAAATCCAAATGTTTTTAGTTTTTTTGCAGCATATCGAATACGCCAAATGAAAATTTTGCAAAACTGACTTCAGATTCGTGATCAGCGATCAAAAAAACCATATGGTACCAAATTTCACTGAAATCCGTTGATTCGTTCTCAAGATATCGTCATTTTTGTTGCGTTTTTTTAGAATTTTGTTATTTGAATACTTCAAAAAGTACTAATCCGATCAAAGCCAAAATCTAATCAGTTCTAAGTTGAGAAAAGCCCCGTCGATTGAGCCCTATCTGATCAAAATCCGCGAACTCGTTCTCGAGATATCGCGCGGACAAAAATGTGGTCACATACACACACACACACATACACACACACATACACACACACATACACACACATACACACACACATACACACACACACACCAGACGTCAAACTGAAAATAGTCGGAGGTGATTCTTTGGACCTCGAAATGTGGAGATTTAGTAAAAACTCGACTTTTCATTTTCGGGGTGATCACAATAACTTCCTTTTTTCTCTGAAAACAGAGAAACGGGAAGTTAAAAAATTCGGATAAAATAGTTAACAAAAGAACTGACATTGACAAACTTAGTCATCTCTATAACAACATTTTGAACTCAAATTAAAATACCGCCCTTCTGGCATCCATCTTGTTTAACCTATATCGATCCGAACTAACGATTATGTTTGTTTTGAAGATTCTTGGCTATAGCACGCGTGTACAATTGACTATTGTCAATATAGTGTGCGAGGTGAATGTCCTTGCATACACTATTCGGTAAAGACGTTGGTCTTTAAACCTTTAATAAACAACGATTATGAACTAACGATTATGAATCAATTCCTCCTCGATGATCACCAACATCGCAAACTAGGATAGTCATCCTTTTTTTGTAAGTTAATCTCTTTATCATTTTTCTATTCATACAAATTATTGTTAATATTTAAACCTAGGCGATAATGTTGGTTCATTATTTGCGAGATTTTGTTGTTAATAATACCATTTCTGATCACATAGATCCATAACCTAAAATTAGGATGATATTTTATTGTAGCCTGAAGATGGCCGGCCGGGCCAGGCCGAAACGTCGAAATAAAATAAACAATTTTTGACCCACACCGACTACTTTCCAATATTAAAGAAGAAGGGGTCACGAAACATAAACACGTTTGTCATGATACACATATTTTATTTTCAGGAACCAAACCAGCAATTTTTCGCGGATTCGAGAGTAAGTGACACTCATTAGAAAAATACATCAAGCCTATCTTGCTTTTCATCCAGCTATTGTTAGAACTGAGTGAGAGTCGAAGACGACTTGATCATAACCTCTGTATATTCCAATTTCAGAGGTACTCGACCGACTAAAATCCCAGGTTATAGCCAATTTGGAAATTAGTGGACCGAAAGCCCGACGTGAGTTAACGACGATTGTGCCCATCTAGAATATCGCGCATCGATCAGCACTTGAAATTTGTCTGAATTATTGTGGTATCTTTTAATTTTCAGTGTTCGGCACTTACGGTGAGATCAGATATGCTATGAACGTAATGACTCGTTCATTAGGCTCAATAAAGATCCAAATCGATGAGATTTTTGATGCTGCTTTCAAGCTTGCCGTTAGTAAGTTGAAAACAATCGTACCATTAGAAATATAATTGTCATACTGAGATATATCGTTTGCTACATCCAAATTCCAATTAGGCTTTCATAAATTGATCTATTTCCTTAGCCTCCAGTTAGGCAAATGTATTTGATACTCAACATTCGATCCCTGATTTCAATTGCACCACCAGTTTAGTACTACTGAACTCCGATCTTATTGTGACTTTTTATACTATTTCATACATCAACTAAAATATGATGATTTCTTAAATTATTTTTTCAATGTGTTCGGGTGATTGGCAATAAATCGTGATTTCACTTTCTCAGGTGCACCTTCATCATCAGGGCCGCAACTACATTTGGGCAAGCGGGGCAATGCCCCGGGGTCCCCGACCCGAGGAGGCTCCATGGCAGGGGATAAAAAGAGAAAAACATTTTAAAAAATGCTGTAATTTTTTGCCTTTATCTACTTTATATTCATACCATAAGTAATTCGTAAAGGGGGGCCCTTAAATTTTGTTTTGCCCCGGGGCCTCCTCAATCCAATTTCCGGCGCTGTTCATCATCATAAATCACATGCCAGTCCAGCTGAACCGTGGCAGCGGAAGAGACTATTGGCGAGTGTCGTCGACAGTATCAGCTGAAACGAAGATGCTAAATATATTAATCTACGAATTTTGGTGAATCAATTCGCAGGCCACTTCTTAGCAGCTATCGCGAAGCGGAATATTCGGAACCGCTTGTGCTAATCTGAAGAACTTTTTGTGGAAGAACGGAAATCATCTGCTGTACGAGAGACTACCACTTTCTTCCAGTACGTCTTCCAATTGATTACTGAATATGTATATACCAGTGACAATAATTCATAGCTGCATAAGATTGTGAGCAATAAAAATCAATTTCGAAAATATTCATTCGCTGTATCGTATAAGTTTTCCATTTCCCAACACAGATTCCGAATACAAAAGAATAAAGACATTCAGAGGCCCTTATAAAAACGATTACTTTTTCCTTCCGAGTCAAGTGACATGTGAAAAGGTTTTTTTTATTTGCGCCAACACCTGCATGAAAATTTTGATTTCGTTCGGACCGCTAAACCGATTTGGATGAAATTTGCAAGGGATACTGTTCTTATTCCGAGGCTGTGCCAATAAAGTTTTCAAACGTCGCTCGCTAACCATGTTTCAATACAAAGTACCGAGGAGAAACTTAAGTTCACCTCTGAAGTGGAAAGTAACAACAAAATTAGCTTCCTAGACATGTCACTCATCAATTACAACAGTAAAATAACACCGGATTGGTATCAAAAACCTACTTGGTCAGGTCGTTACCTGCATTATTTGTCACACCACCCTGAATCCCACAAAAAATGTGTTGTCACAGGTTTGATTGATAGGGGTTTAATACTGAGCGATCCATCTCTACGCAGCAAAAACCTAAAATTAATCTCAGAGACTCTAACGAGCAATGGGTCTCCATCCAGTTTAATCAACTCTATATCTCAACTAACAATATCTCGTATTGACAAATTATATAACAGCATATCATACCAAGAGCGTTTGGAAAATAACACACCTTGTTACAGTAATTTCACGATCATCCCATCCGTCAAAGGCCGGTCCGTCTGAACAAATTCAATCACTATTTAGAAAACATGGAGTAAAAGTCATCTTTAAAACACCAAACACCTGCGCTCGTTTGTTCTCGCGTTTAAAGGATAACATTCCTCTCTTGGATAAATCAAATCTAGAGTCTACAAAATCAATTGCCTCAATCGCGATCTTTGCTATACAGGCCAAACTAAACAACATTTACATAAACGAATTTACAATCATTCCTACAGCGTAAAATGCAAAGACGTGGACAAATCTGCCCTCAGTGAACATGCACTAACAGGTGGCCATAAATTTGATTTTGATAACATTGAAATTTTGGCAACTGAGTCCAATTTACACCATAGATTGATAAAAGAAATGTTAAACATCTCCAGGAATCTAACATGTAACAAACGAACTGATATTGATAACCTGAATAAGTTGTATGCCCCTTTCTTATTGTGAAGATTGATTATCCCGTTTTTAAATCACGCGGGTTTTTCGCTCCTTGCAATTTTGAGGTTAGATCCTGCATCTATAATCGTTACTCGGTCACTTCGCCGCTGCGCGCCTTACCATCAACACCTTAGGTGCAACCGAAGTGCTGTCTCGGTAGGTTTTTTGATGCTCCTCGTGTTTGTTTTGGATAATCAATTTTCACAAATCGTATACAATAGTATATTGTGTGACAAGGGACGAAAGTTGGCGATTGCAACGAGTGTGAAGTTTGTCGCCCGAGCGAAGCGAGGGCAGCAATCACACGAGTTGCAAATCGCCAATCGTCCCTTGTCACACACAATAGTTTTTATAATGAGTGCATGAAAATATGGGGTTGCATGGCAGTAGCGGGACAGAACTTATGACCTAACCTCAAACTTCGTGTCAGACGCTGTCAGTTGTTTCGTCCCATGGAACAGGGACGAAAATGAATCAAAAACTCCCAAGGGACGAGATTGAACAAGATGGCGGACTGCGCATGCGCAAACCGCACCCTACAGTCCCGGCCTGCAATCGGCCACTTTCTTCCCGCTAAACTGCCATGCAATACCCCAATTTTCATGCACGTGTTATAAAAATCAATTTAAACCTAGTATTCTAATTTATTAATCATTGATTTCAAAATAATTTCCCTTAAGAGCATGCTACAGTCATTTTTTTACTCTTCTTTACCGACCTTACCCGGTTTTCACTTGTTTTCACTGATAGCAAAGCCTACTCGCCACGAGCGCGGAAAAGGAACCAAGAGTGCAATTCTAGATGAAATTCCGAAGATATACATCGGAAAACTTCTTTGTTTCATGCAACAATGAAGACGTTGTCGTGATTCTTTAATTCTAATACGTTAATAATAATCTATATATTCAAGAAAATTAAAAATCATGCAAATTATAGGAAAGGGTTTTGAAATAAAATTGAATATTCAGTAGAATAATTATATTGAACAGGTAATTAATTTAATTTTTATTCCTTTTGGTCATGTTTATGTTCTTTGATTTGTATTAAATAATTGACAAATAACTAATTTTTCATTCATCCCTCCATCATTCATACATCCATACAGTTATAGTTGATCCATCAACAGATTAAAATAGTTCTTCATAAAGTTTGTAAAAGTTAAATTGAATTAAATAAAATCGTTGTAAAATTTTAAAATCAATCTTTGCTCAATTCTCTCGTGTTTTAATTCGTCAGTCGATTTCTCGATGTGTGATATAAGTTAAGAATTCAATATTCTTGTTTTATTCTTTCGACGTATGATCAAATTAATAACTTATCTTGAAGCAGTTTAGAATGGAGGTCCATTGAACGTTGCGATGATGATGTGTCGTTGTTTAAATCCAGAGATTCCCTTTGTGGATTCTTCTTTGTTCTTGATTTCGATATTATTTGATATTGCTGCTTCTTTTATTAAGACAGAGGTTGTACTTAATAATCTTCGTCAAGATTTTGTAGTTTTGTGATTTCAATTTACGATGATTAAGTTATTATTCCAACTTTTAATTCGATTGATACATATTCGGAGTCAGATATTGGCACGTCGTGCTCCGTCGGTTGTCACGAAGAGAAGAGAGCGTTGAGCAGGAGAGTATTGGCGATTACCCATAATCCGTGAATTCACGATTTTAGTCAAATATACCTCCGTTGTATCTCCTGCCACGTTGAGCGGGCGATTCGAACCGTTACAACACCCCCCTTTTTGTGGTGATTGGGGTTGTTCAATTATCACAAACTTTAGTTTTTCGTTTTTAAGTCAAGTCCATCGTTCAAACTTCTTTATCACATTTTATCACGTTTCACTGTATAGTCCTTTAAAATCACTCATTCATCCATTCATCACGCATCCATCAATACTCAGTTTCTATCTTTGGTTTTCTTTTCTTTACGATATTCTTAATTTACTAATTTCGTCAGGTACAATAGGTTCTTTTTTTTTTTGGTACGTAGTTCATTACATTCACAATTCGTCATATTCGTTATCGCAGTCGTCACTTAATACTACTATTTACATTATGTTGAAATCATCGTAGATTCAGAATTGATTCGACTAAGACTGGCTATAGCAATTGATCTTAATGTGACTCGACTTTTTACTGCATAATCAAGATAGCAGTGTCCTAGGAGGTGTAATATTTTCTTAAATTGACTCGATTATAGATACCCTTGATTTCTTGTGAATTCTCTGGAGAAGATAATACAAAGGCATTTTTTCCAAGTACTTTTGTTATTCTGTACGGTCCCTGATAGATATGAAAGAATTTATGTGTTACGCGGTCGAGAGCATTAGAAGGGAGTGGTACTTTGAGCAACACTAGATCATCTTGATTCAATTCAACGGTTGTTTTGGTCTTTTGTTGTCTCTTACGTATATGAAAATTTTTCAACAATCTTTCCTGGGCTATTAGAATTTTTGTTTCATGATCGACTTCAGTACTCAGTGGGAATTTAATAATCTCTTTAATTTTCTCTACTGGTTTTTTGTTAAAATGCAATTCTACCGGCGTGTATCCTGTGCTGAAATGAGTGGTTACATTCAATAGTTCTTGTATGGTTGGAATAAATTTTGCCCATTTCGTATGTTGTTTGGAACACATTGCCCTAAAAAGCCTTCCCAACTCTTTCATGATACGCTCGGTCGGATTTGATTGTGGATGTCTAATGCTCGAAAAACATACTTTAATTCCGATTCCTTCTAAAGTTTGTTTCCACTTTGATGCTGTAAACTGTGTACCATTGTCCGCTAAAATACGTTGTGGTTTACCCATCTTTGGTATATATAAATCAAGAATTTTCTTTAAACTAATTTGAGTCGTGGCCTTCTTTACCGGATAGATGTTTACATATTTGGAAAATGCATCCATAACAACAAAAATATATTGGACTCCACCGATAGATTTTGGTAGCGGTCCGTAGTAATCCACAGTAGCCAAATCTCCTGGCCTTTCTGCTTTAACCATCTCATATTCCCCTTCCATTTTCGCTGTTAATACTTTGATTCTTTGGCATAAGTCACACGATCTTACTTGTCTTTTTACATCTTTGCTCATACCTTTCCAATAATAATTAACTCTCAAATACTGTAATGTTTTGTACTGACCTGGGTGGCCTAATCTATCATGCGTAAAAATAATCAATTTTTTCACTAAACAATTCGGAACTACTATTCGCCATTGGGTTTCTTTTGGATTATATTGAAATAAGATGTCATTGTGTAATTGGAAATGTGGGTTATCTTCGTCTTTTCCCGATAGACTTTTAATTTTTTGTGCAATCCAAGCGTCATTCTTTTGTATCTTCTCGATATCTTTAAAGTCTCTAGTCAGTTCCTTGTCCAATGTCATTTTGTAAATTGTATTACACGTCTTTCTTAAATTATCTACATTTGTTAGGTTTGAGTATGCTTCTAATTTCGAAATTATATATTTTTCGGGTTCTTCGTCGGCTGTGAACTTTGATTCTGGATTTCTACTAAAAAAGTCGGCAATTATATTATCTTTTCCTTTGCAGTGTGATATGTCAAAATGGTATTCCTGGAGTAGTAAAATCCACCGTATTAATCTTGCGTTGTGAAAAGTTGTGTTTTTAAGAAATGTCAAGCTTTTGTGATCTGTAATGATTCTGAATTTTAATCCTATAAGGTACATGCGAAACTTTTGTACAGAGTAGATTACTGCAAGTAACTCTTTTTCAGTTGTCGTATAATGAATCTCTGGGCTTGTCAAGCATCGACTAACTATAGATATTAAATAATGATGCCCTTGATCGTCAGTCTGATATAAAATGCCGCAAATACCTTTGTCACTAGCATCAGTCTGTACGTTGAATGGAGTATTCGGTATAATGTGATGTAATACAATATTGTTTGCGAAATTGTCCTTAAGATCTTGATAAGCTTTTGAAAGTTCTTGTGTCCACCTCCAACAAACGTCTTTTTTCAACAATTCTCTAAACGGATCAATGTAATAGGCATGTTTTAAACTGAATTGACGGTAAAAGTTACAAATTCCTAGTATTTGTTGCAATTGGGTTTTGTTTTCTGGTTCTGCAAAGTTTCGAATGATCGCTAGTTTTTCAGGGTCAGGTCTAATTCCGTCTGTAGATAAAATAAATCCTAGAAAATTGAGTGACTCTCTACAGAATTTTGATTTTTCAAGTTTTAGTGTGAAGTTATGTTGGCGTAATTTTGTAAATATCAAATCTAGGTGATGCATGTGCTCCTCAAAACTCTGTGATGTTATTAGCAGATCGTCGATATAGCATGTCAAAAATTCAGAAAATTCATTACCGAGTGCCAAATTCAAAGCTCTTATAAACCCGCTTCCAGCCGTTTTTAGTCCGAAGGGAACTCTACAAAAGTGATATAACTGCGATCCGTGTAAAAACGCTGTATACGGTCTAGATTCAGCTGCTAAAGGAATTTGCCAATATCCCTGTGTCAAGTCTATTGTTGTCATGTATTTTGTACCGTGATGTTTTTGAAGCAATTCCATTATCGGAGGGGGTGACTCCTGATCTGATTCAATAACATCATTCAGATACCTTGCATCAAGGCAAATTCTAATTTTTTCTTCTCCTTTCTTTACTATTCTTAGCGGATTACAGTGCGGACTAATTGATCGTTCGATGATACCCAACTGTAACATAATCTCAAGTTCTTTGCTCACCTTACCCCGTATTGCCAATGGTATAGGGTATGATTTTCTTATAATTGGATTTCTGATTTTGAGTATGAGCTGATGTGTGAGGCTGATTCCAAAATGCTCCATTATTTTGTTGAAACTGATTTGTGTTATTTTGCGGATAATAAATGGGTGGTGGGTATCTTGTATTCGGTAAAGAAAAATTTGCTCCGTTTGTATTGTTAGTAATGGCTCTGTTACTGTATGGGTACGTCGCGTTAGTTTGTCCTTGCTGTCCTTGAAAATTACAATTAGATTGACTTTGATTATTACCTTGGAAACGAATTCCTTTTACTTTGACATATGATTGATCGTTACTATTTGGTTGAAAATTTCTCCTTTTTTCCCTTTCTCTTTCTTCCTGTGCCAAATCTAATTGTGCAAGTGCCGTTTCTACTAAATTGTTGTCAGAAAAATCTATAGCAACCAAATTTTCTCTAATTCTTACCGGCATTTGTTGAATTATGCTATAGTTTATCTCGTAGTCAGTTAATTTGGGTTCAAAGTATTGGGCTTCTTTTGTTTGTTTCAAATAGTAGGTTTGCAAAGTGTTTTCGTGTGCTTTATATTTACGCGTTGACCACCGATTTTTCTCTCTTATTCTAATTGCAACTGAGTAAAATTCTTGCAGGAAAGCTGTTTTAAAATCCGCATATGTTCGGAATCGAATTCTTCTACTATCTAACCATATTTTCGCTCTTCCTTCCAATGCTCCGTGTATTACCAAAATTTTTTGTTCACCAGGTACATGCTTCAGCTCGAAATACCGTTCTAAATCGTTAACGAATTCTCTAGGGTTTGTATTATCCTCACCAGAAAATTTCGGTACCTTAATTTCTACATTAAAAGAACTCAAATGATTAATTATACCTCCTAAAACTCTGTCGTCCTGGTCAGCCTGTATCGGTTGTGGATCTCGTGCGAGAAGTCTGTCAGTTATTCGTCTTTGTCGCTCATTTTCTTCTTGCAACCTTCTCACTTCCTCCATCAAGTCATTTTGCGATCTCAGATCTAGCATCCTTAGCTCTAGTTCAGCTCTCTGTTTTGCTATACGTTGTTCCTCCAGTCTTAGTCTCCTCGCCTCATCCTCTACTTGACCTCCGGTCTGTGGACTCGAATGCCCATTGTTTTCGTTTGAATCGCCTGTTATTGAGTCGGGCATGATTACGTATTTGATTCTCCTCCCACTTCTCGTTACTTTCGGCCTGTTAATAATCGGATTTTTCGTTACTTTCGGCATACATAAAAATTTCACTAACAACAATAAAATTTCCTTATAAGTAACACATTCATACCTCAAATTCCCTATCTAACCGTGCTCCTGCGTTGGGCGCCAATTGTCGTGATTCTTTAATTCTAATACGTTAATAATAATCTATATATTCAAGAAAATTAAAAATCATGCAAATTATAGGAAAGGGTTTTGAAATAAAATTGAATATTCAGTAGAATAATTATATTGAACAGGTAATTAATTTAATTTTTATTCCTTTTGGTCATGTTTATGTTCTTTGATTTGTATTAAATAATTGACAAATAACTAATTTTTCATTCATCCCTCCATCATTCATACATCCATACAGTTATAGTTGATCCATCAACAGATTAAAATAGTTCTTCATAAAGTTTGTAAAAGTTAAATTGAATTAAATAAAATCGTTGTAAAATTTTAAAATCAATCTTTGCTCAATTCTCTCGTGTTTTAATTCGTCAGTCGATTTCTCGATGTGTGATATAAGTTAAGAATTCAATATTCTTGTTTTATTCTTTCGACGTATGATCAAATTAATAACTTATCTTGAAGCAGTTTAGAATGGAGGTCCATTGAACGTTGCGATGATGATGTGTCGTTGTTTAAATCCAGAGATTCCCTTTGTGGATTCTTCTTTGTTCTTGATTTCGATATTATTTGATATTGCTGCTTCTTTTATTAAGACAGAGGTTGTACTTAATAATCTTCGTCAAGATTTTGTAGTTTTGTGATTTCAATTTACGATGATTAAGTTATTATTCCAACTTTTAATTCGATTGATACATATTCGGAGTCAGATATTGGCACGTCGTGCTCCGTCGGTTGTCACGAAGAGAAGAGAGCGTTGAGCAGGAGAGTATTGGCGATTACCCATAATCCGTGAATTCACGATTTTAGTCAAATATACCTCCGTTGTATCTCCTGCCACGTTGAGCGGGCGATTCGAACCGTTACAACGTATTCTTTCAAACTGCACAAAATGGTAATTGTCGATGTCAAGCGGTGGTCGCGGCCATGATTGTGAGTTTCGCCCGCTTGACACCGACAATTACCATTTTGTGCAGTTTAAAAGAATACGTCTTCATTGTTGCATGAAACAAAGAAGTTTTCCGATGTATATCTTCGGAATTCCATCTAGAATTGCACTCTTGGTTCCTTTTCCGCGCTCGTGACGCGTAGGCTTTGCTATCAGTGAAAACAAGTGAAAACTGGGTAAGGTCGGTAAAGAAGAGTAAAAAAATGACTGTAGCATGCTCTTAAGGATTTTCTGGCATAGACCATGTAGTCACCTAACCTTACTTTCAAAAAATTTAGTATACTATTAGGTATAGTTTAAGAAATTATGTATTGATTTTTGTGGTTTTATTCCACAGGATTGAGAATGGCTGGCCATGGTTTCAGCCGAAACGTCGCCAATCAAGAAATTTATGTAACATAATAGTTATTTGTGTATCAAGGGCGGAAAGTACTATTTTTCCGAGTGTGCGTTTGGCGGCACGAGCCGAAGGCGAGTTGCTGCGAGCACACTCGCCAAAATAGCCTTGCGCCCGTGATGCACACGATGTTTTTCTCATCACCTGGTCTGCAGAAATGCCTCTTTTCAGACCGAGTGAGCGGGCGGAAAACTGGAATTTGGACCCTAGGGCAGAGGAAAGTCTGTTTCGCCCGCTTCTAGCGGGCGGAAAAAGACGTTTCCGCCCGAGGGCGAAAAGACCTATTTTCTACCCGCTCAAGAGGTATGAAAAGTGGCATTTTGCGACCGAGTGTGAGAAAATGACTGTTACACCCAAGAGTCTACCCATCCTCGTGATCTCAAACAGTCAAGAATCTGCATCAATACAAAGTACCGTGAGGAATATACAGATGATTAGTCACTGATTATCCGAAAATAGTGATTCAAAAACCGAAAGACGTTCAGAATGATATCCAAACGACAAGAGTCGGTGCCTCCCCCGTGCTGCACCCCTTTCATCGTTAAAGACATGACATGATTTTCCCGCTCAAAATTAAGTCACCTTATGGCATCAACGGGCCTTCGATAATCTTCAGTCATTTCGTATCTAGATATGGTATAGAGGACATTTCAATGACGGGATTCGTTTACCCCGATTGTCGAGTCTGATTCATATTGTATTGACGCAAGTACTTGAATCGTTAATTCGTGATCACTTCTGAATATTCAATGAAGTTTTATCATCGCCTGTGCCTTATTGATACAGTTGTGCATCGTGGACTACGAATACCTAAATTCAAACATTATTTTGTTCAGAGGTGGATGCCTAATTGGCGTTCACATCATCTGAATTTAACAAAAATTTCTTGACGTTCATCGTTCTTTGTCACATTTTCTACGTTGTTTTTTTCACTTGCATTCTCTGAAAATCCGAGGAGAGATTTCAAGAATTCAGAAAATCAACCGAATGACGCACATTATCTTGAAAATCGGAAGAACTCATTTTTAAAATGAAACTTCTTTTTCCAATAAATATTTCACACGATGTGTAGGATGATATGACTCATAGCTTCTGTGAGTTTCATTGTTGCTGAAGCATCGCTTCATACTGGAAAAATATTTTTTTTTCCATACATGAACGGAAATGCCGATTTTGCTACCTGTTTTCGGGGAGCAAACAGTGGTTTTACCGACCAGGGGAAGTCTTTTCTCGCGGTAAGTCTTTCTTCCCCGGTCTTTCTTCCCTGAAACTCTTTCCTCCCTGCTTTTAGTTCCCGTACCGGCCGCGCTACACTTCAGCCACATAACCTCAAATGATCACCATTTTGCCCGCAAAATCGACCTTTCCGTTCATGGTGGAAAACAATACAGTGTGCACCGCGGTCGCAGGACTTTTCACTCCCTCGATGTAGTTTGCTATCCTCGTGTTTGGCTCGCGACTCGGCGAGCCTGGCTCGCCGAATCTTCTCTCCCTCGTGCAGCAAACTACACGCTCGGGAGCGAAAATGTCCTTTGCTCCCTTGGTGCACAATATACTATTACAAGTGACTGTATGGAATCCGTCGATTTCTGTATTGGTTTCAACATTTTCGGCACTTTTGAGCATCTTTCGAAGAGACCGTTCGGTTCAGAAAATTATCGATTCAATTTGTCTCAACGTTTTCCAGCTCGATTAAATAATTCTTATCAACCGTTAGTTCGAATGAAGTGATGTGTGAGTTAATCGTAACATCATCTGAGCAAATATTACCAGATTCTCGTGTGCTGAAAGATATTTAGGAAAACTTGTGCAAACTTTGTTACATCGCGTGTCTAATGGCATAAGGTCGTAAGCGCCAAAAACGCGATTTTGGTGGCAGAAGGTCGTATAATTTTTTTTGCCACACTTGCATGGGAAGTTCGATTTCGCGCACCGCGGAAATTGCGCGAAGCGGTCGATTACTGCGCTGGGCGGAGAGCGTGAAATAATATAGCAGACTACGGTTTTAGCGTTGAGGAATATTTATCATTTCACGCTGGTCTCAGCGAGACTCTGTTAGCTAGCGCCATCAGACGGGATACTTGGTAACTACGATCGCGTGCGCTGCTCTACGCAGCTACGCCACGCTCAGGTTAGAGTGCCGAGTGCGGCGACCATTGCTAGGGGTTACAAAAAGTATGGTGTGCAACCACGGACTTATGGACGGAGCAATACCTTGCGGGGCCTGTGCCAAAAAACGGAAGGGGAATCCGTCGGTCAGGCATTTTGATAGGTGACATCTATATAGACATAGTACGCGTATACCACGGCGCATACACCGTATACACACTGTTTGTTTTTAGGTTCGGGTGGATTCCAAATATAAAATATTCCAAAACAAACAGCAATCATAAGTGACAAGGGTTGTAATAAATCTTTTCAGTTGAATTGAAAAGTGATATCAATACAACCACGTGCGCACAAATATGTTTTGATAATTTTAGAGGTTACCCTACTGAAAAAGTTCACGTCATAAATGTCATGAAAAAGTAGGTAATTAACCATGTGGTAAATCGTATGCTGTTATGAAAGATTTCAGGTTCATATTTATTACCTGATTTATTATATGATTTATGATGTGATTTCTTACATGGGTCTACTTTTTTTGTGTAAAATGCATACTTAATTTTATAATTTATCATATGATTTCTTACATGATGATATTTTACGATGGAAGAAGAAAAAAAAGTTGAACTTGGGCTGGGATCGAACCGACGACCATCGGATTCGGAAGCAGACACGCTACTTTTTTTTTTTTTTTAAGAAGTTTTATTTATTTTTCAAGGGTACATTATGAATTTTAAGGTATAAAAATACTTATAAAAAAAACCTTAAATATTTGTATTTGTTTTTTATAAGGGTGGCTTTTGTGTGGCATCTCTCCTTATTTCCGTATTTGAGGCGGTATTATTGTCTCTACTGTAGTTGGAGGTTGGTTTGGTCTATTAGAGCGGTTCGTGTATACTCTGACTAGATTGGGGTGTTGAGGTTTGGCGGGAAAGTCCTCAGGCTTTTCCTGAGGGAAAACCGCTACTACTTTATTTTTGGGGTTGTGGGGCTTATGCTACTTATGCTATTATTTACATATTTACATTATTTACATTATGTGTGTGTGTGGGTGTGTGTGTGTGTGTGTGTGTTGTTTGTGTGTGTTTGAGTGTGTGTGGTTGCATGTATGCTTAATTTTAGTTGGTATTGGTGCGCCTCATTAGAACATTTCTTCTGTTTTGTAATTTGGTGTGGTGGGGGGAGTCGTAGCTTGTCCACCAGTATTTTTTGTGGTCGAGTCTTGTGAAGTCGTTGGTGTCTCTTAAGGGTAGTGCTGTCGAATAAACAAATTTCTGTGTGTCTGTTATGTCTTCTGTTCCTGTCCACGCAATACGTTTATTTGCTCTGTTTCGTCTCCAGTGATATATTAGTGGGGTGTTGGTTTCGTTTTGTATTTGTCCATGGTTGTCAAAGTAAATGAAGGCTTGAGGTTGGAGGTATCCTGAGTTGTTCATGTCTGTGATTGATTCTTGGTCTATGATGGATAATGATTTTATTGTATAATTGGTTGATGAGGGTATTTTACTGAAGTAGTCTCTAGTTAGCTTTAGTATGAATGAGTCGATTCTAGGAATGTTTGCGAGCTGGTATATGGTGTGGTTACTTGTCATTCGTCGGAAGTTGGAATGTACGGATCTGTAGGTTCGGAGGGCGGTTCTTAGGCATGCTCTTTCAAACATTCTATATTGCTCCATTAGGGCTGCTCCGATGTTCCATAGTATTGGTGCGGTATATGTTAATATAGGTCTTATTAGTAGCTGGTAGCAAATGATTTTTGCTTTTGGTTCTAGTTGCGCGCAGTGGAATAATTTACTATTTGCTTTAAAGGCTTTTTTCGCTTTTTCAAGTTGTGTGTTAAGGTGATGGTTGCCTCTGATCAAATGGTCAATATGATAACCTAAGTATTTTACAGATTGTTTGTGTGGTATGATTGTTTGCTCTTGTGTGCCGGGTTTGTATGTTGTGATTTGAAAGTTGCGTAAATCTGCGATGTTTCGTTTTGACCAGTTACGAATGTAACTTCTAAATATGATTGATTCGCATTTGGTGGGGTTTAATTTTAGGCACCATGTGTTGTAATAATTGTTAATCTTGTTGGTAAGTGTCGTAAGTGTGTCCTGTGTTTCTTTGATTTTTTTGTTACTGGTGTATACGATTAGGTCGTCTGCGTAAGCTATCGAGTGTGTTTGGTTATCGGGGGCGTTGAGTGAAAAAGCGTTAAGTATATCTGCGGTGAATATGTTGAATAATATGGGAGAATTGACTGTTCCTTGTTGGAGACCTTCTTTGATTTCGAATGTTTGTGTTGATGTGTGTGTGCCATCCCATGTTACGAAGGTTTTGGAGGAGATCATGTCCCATATGATATGTATCAGCCAGTGAGGGAATTCTTTTTTGTGTAGTTTATATATGAGTCCATTTAGCCATACAGAGTCGAATGCCTTTTCGAGATCTATGAGGACTGCGCCTACGTGGGAGCCGTTATGTATGTAATAGTTCAGGTCTGACATGAGTTTGTGGATGGCATGTGTGGTTGAGTGGGAGGCTCTGAATCCGAATTGGTTCTCTGGGATTATTTTTTTGTCGTCGCAGGTTTGTATAATGAGGTTATTGATGAGAGCTTCGTAAACTTTGCTTATGGCCGGCGTTAGGCTGATCGGTCTGTAATTTGTGGGATTAGTAGGGTCTTTGAAGCAGACACGCTACCGACCGCGCTACGACGCTTCATATGATATGTATACAGTCTTAGACTTATCAACCTCGGCCGATACAAAGGAACTTGAATTCAACTTCCAATCACATCAAAGGTATAAACCAAAACCTGTGACTATCTTACATCAGAGGGCGTAGCTCAGACGGTAGCGTGTCTGCTTCCGAACCCGACGGCCGTCGGTTCGATCCCAGCCCAGGTTCAACTTTTTTTTCTTCTTCCATCGTAAAATATCATCATGTAAGAAATCATATGATAAATTATAAAATTGAGTATGCATTTTACACAAACAAGTAGACCCATGTAAGAAATCACATGATAAATCATATGATAAATCAGGTAATAAATGTGAACCTGAAATCTTTCATAACAGCATACGATTTACCACATGATTAATTACCTACTTTTCCATGACATTTAGGTATGACGTGAACTTTTTCAGTAGGGTTTTTGTTAATACCTCGAATGTGGCACAATACACCTACGATTCGATGGATTTAACTTAACTCGTGATGCGATGTTGAGAACTTGTGGCTCAGCGGCTCCGAAGATGATGTTCTTTATAGTTGATCGACAGGTTCCCGGGTAATTGGTCGTCACCAATTTATGACCGGTGCTTCCTTCCTGGGTTTTCCTTGCCAACGGGCTTCGACGTTTTTGTTTGATGAAATTTATAGTTCTTATGAATTCACGGCTTTATGACCAGAAAATGGTTTAATTATACTGGGTATGTTAAATTTCAAATTAGTGAGAAAAATTATGAGAGTCAGCGTCGACCTGTGAATCTTATCCTCTCGGAAATACGATTGCGAATTTTGACTTGTGCTGTTATGATTCAGTTTGACACTCGACTAGTTTGTTTATCGGTAACTTATTGACGGTTTGAAAACCTTCTTTACAGAGCGGCTAGGGGGGAAGGAGGGCCGGGGACCGTTACGCGTTACGCGTTACGCTCGGGCATGGGGGGGGGGCTACTACCAAGAATTTCGAATCACGTAAAATCGAGCACGAGGTAAGCTGTTTCTATCGTCAACGGTAAGATAAGCTGTTACCGCGGGAAATGCCAAGATAGGCTGATTCTGCGGTGAACGCCAAGATAAGATGTTCCGAATTCGTAGCCCGCAAATAAGCTGTTTTGAACGGACTCGCTAAGATAAGCTGGTTTCATTAGGAGGTATCGAATAGCTTTACATCCGTTACTATATCCTCTTGAAGAAAAGAAAACCCATAAAAAGACATGAGAATTACTATGATTCTTTAGTTGTTTATTATGAAAAATTTTGTGATATAACACATGATATAAATGAAACGCGTTGATAACATAGAATCATAATTTGACCTCACAACTTGAAGTACATTATTCATATCACAAAGGAAATATTAAAATACACTCAAACAACAGTATGCTCCTTCACATCCAAATCAATCAATTTAGCTGCTGTCGATAAAAACCAAAGAGATTGGGACGAATGGACCCCGTTATTCCTTTTGTCTTAAGGATGTACAGGCTACACAATCTCAACCAAAAGTGAGTCTCGTCGTCAATATTGAGTACTTCGAGATGAGATAAAAATCGGAAAAAAATCAACCACAATCAAGATGATAAGGGTATTCATTTTCAGTAATAATGATGCCCAAAAGTTATCAACAAATTGTTTAAAAAATCATTGTTCAACAAATTGTTTTTTTTAAATTCAATTCCCAGTAAACACAAGATGGTGTAGAACACGTTTATTCCACGTAAAATTGGTGGAAATATGGTGTTGGTGGAAAAATTACACGTTTATCCATCCACAAGTTTTCCATCCACGTTTTATACACGTGAATCTAACGTTGAGAAATCACGTGTATACCGTTATTTTTTCTAAACGATAATTTGACGTTGCATCCACGTGTAAACACGTTGATAATTCGTGTAAGTTCAAGCGTTGATTCAACGCAAAAATTAATTGTGTAATTCAGGCGTCTAGTAATCGTGTAAAACACAGGTAACTACTCTGATATTTACCCGTCGAATATTCGTGTAAATCACGTGTAAACACGTTGATAATTCGTGTAAGTTCAAGCGTTGATTCAACGCAAAAATTAATTGTGTAATTCAGGCGTCTAGTAATCGTGTAAAACACAGGTAACTACTCTGATATTTACCCGTCGAATATTCGTGTAAATCACGTGTAAACACGTTGATAATTCGTGTAAGTTCAAGCGTTGATTCAACGCAAAAATTAATTGTGTAATTCACACGTCTAGTAATCGTGTAAAACACAGGTAACTACTCTGATATTTACCCGTCGAATATTGGTGTAAATCACGTGTAAACACGTTGATAATTCGTGTAAGTTCAAGCGTTGATTCAACGCAAAAATCAACTGTGTAATTCACGCGTCTAGTGATCGTGTAAAACACAGGTAACTACTCTGATATTTACCCGTCGAATATTCGTGTAAATCACGTGTAAACACGTTGATAATTCGTGTAAGTTCAAGCGTTGATTCAACACAAAAATTAATTGTGTATTTCACGCGTCTAGTAATAGTGTAATACACAGGTAACTACTCTGATATTTATCCGTCGAATATTCATGTAAATCACGTGTAAACACGTTGATTATCCGTAGAAATGTAAGCGTTGATCGAATGCAAAAATTAATCGTTTGATCCACGCGTCTGTTTATCGTGTAAAACACACGTAACTAGTCTGATATTTATCCGTCGAATATTCGTGTAAATCACGTGTAAACACGTTGATTATCCGTAGAAATGTAAGCGTTGATCGAATCCAAAAATTAATTGTTTCATTCACGCGTCTGTTTATCGTGTAAAACACACGTAACTACTCTGATATTCACCCATCGAATATTCGTGTAAATCACGTGTAAACACGTTGATAATTCGTGTAAGTTTAAGCGTTGATTGAACGCAAAAATTAATTCTGTCATCCACGCGCCTAGAAATCGTGTAAAACACACGTAACTATTATGATATTTAATCGTCGAACATTCGTGCAAACCACGTGTAAACACGTTGATAATTCGAGCACGTGTAAACGTCGCATCAACGTGACGTACAATATGACGTATGCCGTGTTCGGGTTGTAGTCTTGTGTATGGGCTGGTCTAAAGATCACGTGTAATTACGTGTCTGGAAGACGTGTAAATTACATCAATCAGTTCATTTCTTCCTTCTATAATTTCAGGAACATACACGACGTGATCAAACAAACAATCAGAGAGATAATAAATCTAGATTTCTGAACATTTCATCATTGTTCCTGGTGAATCCATATATCGAAACGTTGCAGTGTTATTCAAGCGGCGGTATAGCGTAGTGGTTAGGGCGTGCGACTAGTAATACGAACAGCGGCGAGCGTTCCGGGTTCAAACCCCGGCTAGGTCTTAGGGAAGCAAAAAAGTTACAGCGAACTCGAAATGCGTTTTAATTGACCTGTGTACTCGAATATAAGTTAGGTTAACCTGAAACACCGAAAATAGCCAGTAAAAAGTAAAAAAAAAACTTTTTCGTAAAATTTTCTTTTTGCTCTTCCATGTACACAACGCGTACGTTCAACGTATATTAAACGTTTAAAACATGTTCCAGGTGTTGCTCTATAACAGCCACATAAACGAATAAATTACGTTCAATGAACGTTTCTCAAACACGATGATATTGATGGTGTAAAAGTTGGATAATACACGTCTTTTAAACGATCAAAAACCAGTGGAACGGCCGGACATTACATCGTTTCCGATACGTGTTCGTTCAACGGTAAATCAATGCGTATGGACAACCGCGTAATCGAGGTTTCTAAAACACGATGATATTGATCGTGTAAAAGATGTGTAATACACGTCTTTCAAACGTTGAAAAACTAGTGTAAAGGGCGGACATTACATCGTTTCTGATACGTGTTCTCTCAATGAATATTACACGTTTATTCTACTAGCTCACAATAGCGCGCTTCGCGCGCTTCTGCAACCAACTTTCAGATCGTTATTACAGCGCTTTTTTTTTAAGGGGTTACATGGCGCGACCGATCTAACGTTACAGTTTTAGACGATTATCTTCACTTCAGATGCTAACTATTGATAAACCTCAGAACTACAGGGGGCATTCCATGCCAAATCGACCTGGGTTTGACCCTTGACCTCTCGGATTTGGTCCGCGATTGTCCGCAATATGATTGTTCTCACTTTGAAAGGGAATAATTTTTTTTTTTCGCCACGAGACGTATTGTCTACAATTTTTGAAAATGGTCATATTGATCGACATAATTCAAAAATCTGAAAAAATTCTGAAAAATCGTCTGTCAGATATCAACATTTTTGAGCCTAGAGCCGAAGTGGGGACATTTTTCCTTCTCGATGTTTTCAAGCTTTTCCTGTTTATTTTTTTTTTTTAATAGCAGCAGGAGTTATTTCACTATAAATGGTTGCTGAAACATTTTCCCATGTCACACTGATTGATTTGGATTGTTCAAAAAATTTTCAGATTTTTCAAAAAAAAAAATAATAATAATAATAAAAATAAAATAAAAAATATTGAAAAAAATCTGAAATTTTTTTGAACAATCCATATCAATCAGTGTGGCATGGGAAAATGTTTCAGCAACCATTTATAGTGAAATAACTCCCGCTGCTATTAAAAAAAATAATAATAAACAGGAAAAGCTTGAAAACATCGAGAAGGAAAAATGTCCCCACTTCGGCTCTAGGCTCAAAGATGTTGATATCTGACAGACGATTTTTCAGAATTTTTTCAGATTTTTAAATTATGTCGACCAATATGACCATTTTTAAAAATTGTAGACAATACGTATCGTGGCGAAAAAAAAAAATAAAAAAAAATACTGAGTCCCTTTCAAAGTGAGAACAATCATATAAAAAATCGCGGACTAAATCCGAGAGGTCAAGGGTCAAACCCAGGTCGATTTGGCATGGAATGCCCCATAGACAAATGCATTACTAAATACGTTCGCTGTTCACCTCAACGCGACACATCTCTAGCTCTCGCATCATCTTCCATTCAATCCCAATTCTTTTATGTTGTCTTTATAGCTCTGAATTAATTCTATGACTTTCAGGTAATTTTTGAACTGATCCTTACTTGTAAGTAATTATTTTTCTCTGCACTTAAAACTTTGACGTTTTTTATCCGTTTTAAAAACTCCACGAGAATTCTGTTTTTTGCTGTAAAACTACCATTCCTGATTACTTTCGCTATCAGGAACGCAGGCAGATTGTTCTATATTTTATTTTTAACTATTTATCAATTTCAAGTCAGTTTCCAAATTCTAACCGATAATCTTCACATCCCGATTTTCAATCGTACGTTAAGAAAAGTCGAGCGAAAATAATGTGTTGGCAACGTTTCGGAATCAGAGCTAATATTATTTCTTCACTTTGGCCATCAGAAAACCACTGATTCCGATTTTGATATTCATAGTCTTCAATTTTTTCTTGCGATCTTTGCACTGGTCCGTTTGGTGACTGATAGGAGCATAGTCGAAAGCGAATGAACGGTGGCGTTTATCAGGAATAGGAGCTGCGATATTTCTAGAATTTTACCATCTCGTAATCGTAGTCTCCATCCCTGTCTTTTCTGAATTATTGTGAATTTTCAAAGGACCATTGAACTGACCTGCCTGCTCTCACCTGAGTCGCGCACGGCAAAGATATGGCTGGAGAACGAGAAACCTGTCAGGATTCTTATGTTCATTTTTGAATCTTTTAGCCCTACTGAAAATGTTGATGTGATAAATCATATAATGTTATCAGCGGAATCATCTTGTCATTTATCATATGATTTTCCATACATTATATCTGCTGATGCGTGCCTGTATGATTTATCATGTGATTTTTTATACATTCGTCCGAAATCACAAGGTAAATCATATGATGAATGACATGATGATTTCGCTCATAACATTATATGATTTATCACATCAACATTTTCAGTAGTGAGGTACTTTAAAAAGGGAAAAAGTTTTGTTTTTTGATAGAGTCACTACAGACATTCACTTTTTCTTTTAATGTCAACCTGATGATAAAAGTTTCCGAAAAATCGTACTGTATATTCCTGAGCATCACCAACGATCATTTGCAGCAGTCGCACGGCGAAATTTATGGTTCAGAATCATTATAGTAGGTACCTATGTGGGGCTGTCCACGTCAATTCACCTAGCCTCCAGACCGCAACATTTTTTATTTGCTTCGTGATTCTGTCTGCAGTTGTCCTTGCTTTAAATCATTTCTCTGAATTTTTTCAGATTTTTCGGACAAACCCTTTCTGATGAGTTATGATTATTTTTCGACCGAAAAACGGACCATTTCTCAAAATCTCTCAAAATCTGAAAAAAATCACAAAAATCGTATGATTAACTTAGAACAGTCTCCCGCTCGCGAGAATGTGGGCTGAATTTTTCTTATATTTTTTTCACTCGATCAAAACTTTTTTTGTCAAGAATACACTCAAACCACGACTTTTATCCACCCATAATTGTATCAATACTATTTTTGAACTGGAAGAATGAAAAAAAAATTCAATTCAACTGGTCGGATACAAGGCATCAATTCGATAAACAAGTGTTCGATAAAATATTCGCCTTGCCAAAAATCAGATATGGGTTATTTCAGTGTGTGATTAATCATTCCTAGGATCTAAACCCTGATCCAAAAATCTGAAAAAATTCAGAACAATGTTTTAGAGTAAGGACAACAACAGACAAAATCATCAAGCAAATAAAAATTTTGTGGTCTGGAGGCTTACATAACTATCGCCGTACCCGTTACTTACAGAAAATCTACGTTTGCATAAATTCTGCCACAAACGAACACAACACAAATTTTCCTCGATTAAGGTTATGTGAAGACTATTAAATTGTACCTCAAACATACCTTTCATCGAAATCAATTCAGCCGTTCAAAATTTTGACCTTTTGTTCGCCTTTTCAAAATTTTGCGATACAGGTTATCGCTTTGAATCGCGCCTGTCAAAAACAACAACTTGAAACGGCGCGAATTCAGCAGACAGACTTTTTTCAGATCACACCGCCAGCCATAGGAGCAAGTAGCACGAATTTAACCTTCATCGCGAGAAGTATTTTGCTTCTAACCGTGTCAATTAACTGATATGTGACAGCGACTGCCGGCAGTCATATTTTTCGCGCGCCCCGAGCAGAATTTCCGGCGAACAGCTCCGAGCGGTGCGAAGTCAGATTCGAGCGGCGTCACCGCCATCCAATCGGCATCGCGGAAAAGTGGTTACGGAAATGCGAGAACCAGCGATTAGATGCGAGGTCCAGCGATAGATGCGAGAAGCAGCGATAGGATGCGATAAATAATCGTGACAATCAACTTTTTTTTAAGGGACACGTGTTTGTGTTTTTGATCCACCATTTTTAAACGTGTATTCAACTATTTTGTGTTTATTGGGTTGTTCATCATTACAGAACTGAAATCGAGGATCAGGGCGCTATCTGCAGGCTGTACTACACCATCAACTACCACAAACACTGCTGCAGCTCGCAAGAGAAAAAGTGAGTTAACCGAACTAGACCAGGAGCTTACTCACAGCAGCGAGTCCGATGACACAAGCTCTACGACTAAGCAGAAGTTCAGCAAATGCAAGCACCTGAAAGTTGAGAACGCCCTGCTAAGAGATCTCAATCTAGAGTTGAAAGACAAGAATAAGATAATGCAAAAGCTCATAGACGCATATAACCTCAACGCGCCCAGCTCGGAAAGGACATACTCGAAAGCAGCCAAATCAGGGATGGCCCGCGGGGTGAGAAACATCCCTCCACTTGTCATTAGACCGATCAATAAAGAACACAAGGGTGCCCTCCGAGATGTGAAAGGCCTGATCAGGGCGGACAGCAGCCTACAGGTGGACAATATACTGGACAAGGGTGCGGGGGAAGTTATTGTAAGGTGCAAGGACGCGAAGCAAGCTGAGATTATAGAGCAACGAATAAACAGCAATCTGGGAGACAAATACACTGCAGAGCCTGAGCGTTTAAGGCGACCTAGAATCAGAGTCGTAGGAATCAGCACAGACCTAGATCCATCTGGCCTTCACTTAGATATGATGACCAGAAACAACATCCAGGACCCGGAGGAAATCAGAATCCTGCATGTGTACGACGACAAAAAGAAGAATCTCAAAAACGCCAAAGTGGAGCTCTCGAGGAGTGCCTATGCCGACGTCATGACACGGAAAAGAATGTATGTGGGATGGCAGAGCTGTATGGTCTACGACGACTTTGACGTAAACATCTGTTCTAAGTGTGGAGGTTTTAATCACAGCAAAAACAAATGCAATAGGCCGGTCGTGTGCACCAAGTGTGCTGGTGACCACCCTAGATCTGACTGTAAAGTCGACAGTGTAGCGTGTGTAAATTGCTTGGCCGCTAATCATAAATTTAAGATGACTAGGGAAACCAACCATGCAGCCACGGACTTTCATAACTGCGCAACCTACAGCCACAAAGTGTCTAACGCTATAAAATCCACAGACTATCCTTTTCAACCTGAGGCTTGGGCAGGTGACCGTCGTTCTCAGCCAGCACACAAGGCTTATCGCAGCAAGTAATAAATCTTAGGCTACATCTATACTACATCAGCTATGGATCAGGATGCTTTCCTTGACTATGTAGCAAGAGAAAGAAGCTGTCGCACAATACAAGAAGTTAATGAATGTATGCAGGATCTAAGTGGGATTAAGGTTATGCATACCAACATAAGAAGCCTCGATAGGAACTTTGAGGAGCTATGTGTGTACATCAACCATCTCCTCGTCAAGCCTGACATCATACTCTGTACGGAGACCTGGGAATTAAGCAGGGCCAACTTCTACAACCTGGACGGATACGCTACACTATACAGCGGTGGGTGTGTAACTAAAGCAGGTGGAGTCGTAGCCTACGTCAGTAATAAATTGGAGGTAAATTCCAAGATTGTGGATATTGGTCGGGTTAAAGCAGTTGAGATCATGATAGATACCGATTGCAAGAAACAAATCCTAATCACGGCTATCTACAGACCACACTCTGTGGATAAGGTAGCATTTGTGGAGAACCTACAGACCTACTTAATAGGGCACAACAAGGTGGAGAATCATTTTGTTTTGGGTGATATTAACATTGATACCATCACTGAAACAGAGGTCTCGGAGGCTTACATAAGTAATTTCTGTGAATTAGGTTACAGGTCTTACATTAACCAAGTTACTAGGCCTAGAGATGCTGGAGGCACCTGCATTGACCACATTTTTGGCAAAACCAACCTAAACTCGGTGTCATCGTTTGTCATTCAACAACAGATCACAGACCATTGCCCTCAACTCTTGTGTGTCGATGCAAATGCGAAGGTGAAATGTGAGGAGGGTTACGTGTGCAGCCGCCTTGACCGCAGAAAAGCCTGCCGGCTGGCGGCCAGGGCCAACTGGGATCTCATCTACGAGATTAAGGACGTGGATAGCTGCACGCAGATGATAACTGACAAAATCCGAGAGATCAGTGATTTGGCGACTGTGAAGAAGAAGAGGATTCGTAGGAACACGCCTAGGAAGAGTTGGATCACCGGAGGACTCATCAAATCCTGCAATACCAAAAAGTCATTATATAAGGCCTATAAATCTAAACCAGATGACTTGAATGCTAAAAATCGGTATCTAGCCTATGCAAGGTGCCTTAATCGAGTCCTAAAGTTGGCCAAGGCCCGTTTTGAGGAACAGAGGGTTGAAGGCTTCAAAAATGACCCAAAAAAACTGTGGCGCTTTGTACGAGAAAAGTTAGGAAAGGGTACTGGGGACCAGGAAAATAAAATAGATTGCCTAAAAAGGGGTGGGGAGACCATTACGGGTGGGCAAGAGATTGCAGATAAGTTGAACACCTTCTTTGCATCAATTGGGGAAAATATGGCCAAAAACATAAGCAGAGGCACTGTTAGAGAAGCAAAAGTAAAAGCGGGTATGGCTAACTCCTTATTCCTAACTCCAACAAATGAATCCGAAGTTGTGCAGATAATAAAAAATATGGACAAACCTAAGTCGTGTGGTTGGGACGAATTAACGGTGGCGATCATACGGGAACTTGCCCCCTTCATTGTCAAACCGCTAGTGTATACCATTAATCTAGCCTTCAGCTCGGGTGTCTTCCCTTCACAACTAAAAAAAGCAGTTATCATCCCCATCTTCAAAGCGGGAGATAAGCATATGGAGACAAACTATAGACCTATATCTCTAACATCGAATATAGCAAAAATCTTTGAAAAAGTTATTAAATCAAGACTTCTTAACTTTCTCGACAAATATGAACTACTATCAGACAGGCAGTTTGGTTTTAGGAAAGGGAGGTCTACAAATGATGCCCTTGCTCGACTGTCAAGGATTATCTATGACAAACTAGATAAAAGTACACCGGTTGTTGCAATCTTCTTGGATCTAGCTAAAGCGTTCGATACCGTTAACCATAAACTCCTGCTTGATAAGCTTAACTCTGCAGGCGTGAGAGGCCTGCCTAATACCCTGTTAAGTAGCTATTTATCTGGACGCACTCAGGTAGTCAAAGTGGGGCGTTGTGTCAGTAAGGAGGAGACAGTGACCTGCGGGGTCCCCCCAAGGTACCGTCCTAGGTCCTGTCCTTTTTAACTTCCCGTTTCTCTGTTTTCAGAGAAAAAAGGAAGTTATTGTGATCAACCCGAAAATGAAAAGTCGAGTTTTTACTAAATCTCCACATTTCGAGGTCCAAAGAATCACCTCCGACTATTTTCAGTTTGACGTCTGGGTGTGTGTGTGTATGTGTGTGTGTGTGTGTGTATGTGTGTGTGTATGTGTGTGTGTATGTGTGTGTGTGTGTGTGTGTGTGTGTATGTGACCACATTTTTGTCCGCGCGATATCTCGAGAACGAGTTCGCGGATTTTGATCAGATAGGGCTCAATCGACGGGGCTTTTCTCAACTTAGAACTGATTAGATTTTGACTTTGATCGGATTAGTACTTTTTGAAGTATTCAAATAACAAAATTCTAAAAAACGCAACAAAAATGACGATATCTTGAGAACGAATCAACGGATTTCAGTGAAATTTGGTACCATATGGTTTTTTTGATCGCTGATCACGAATCTGAAGTCAGTTTTGCAAAATTTTCATTTGGCGTATTCGATATGCTGCAAAAAAACTAAAAACATTTGGATTTGGATGAAACTTGGTACTCGTAGGTTTTTTGGGTCACTGATCACGAATCTGAAGTCAGATTAGCGAAATTCAAAATGGCGAGTCCGATTCGCTGGGAAAAATACTAAAAACATTCGAAATCTTACGGAAATTTGTGCTCGAAGTTTTTTGGAACCGCTGATCAACAATCTGAGGTCAGATTTACAAATTTCAAAATAGCTGAGAAGAAAATAAATAACGGGAAGTTCGAAGGCTGGCTCATAGTCAGCCCAAACCCGCTTGTTCTAGTTTATGTCAACGACATGTTAAACCTACTCGAACAGGGGGAGATACTTGCTTTTGCTGATGACACTGTAATACTATGCGCGGGTGACTCTTGGAAACGTGTTGAGGAACTGGCAAATAACTGCATCAGTGAAGTGCATACTTGGCTACAACTCAATCAATTATCCCTTAACGTTGACAAGACTGTTTACATGACTTTTGGGAATTATCGTGATAGCGTCCCGAGTAATTTCCTTATCCGTATACACAGCCATGTATGTGTGGATAAGTCAAGGTGCTCTTGCAGGTCTCTTACGAGAGTGGAGTCTGCAAAGTACCTAGGGCTGATTGTTGATTTCAACTTCAAGTGGAAAGTGCATGTGGATGCTCTGGTTAAAAGATGTAGGTACCTGCTCCACGTTTTCTATAAATTACGATTGGTCATGGGTACCAAGCAGATGCTTCAATTGTACCATGCCCTATTCTGCTCAACGGCCTTTTATGGAATTGTCGCTTGGGGCGGTGCCCAACAAGGTGTCATTCAACCTTTGGTTAATCTGCAAAAGAGGTTGCTCAAGCTGCTTTTCTCGGTGAGAGGGAGGCAGCTCGGCCCGACTGAAGCTCATTGGAGACTTTTAAGCATTAGACAGAAATACTATCTTCAGGCTGTCCTAACTAACTTCAAAGAAATTCAAGACGGGAGAGGGGGTCTAGGTAGGAGGCTAAGGAATAGGGGCGTTCATATCCCAAGGTGCTTCAAGTCTGTGGGGCAGAGGTCTCACGCCTTTGCGGCAGTTAAAATTTATAACAAGTTTCCTGAGGTCTTAAGATCCACTAATGTTAAACAGCAATCCCTTAAGAGTCTGATCTCGACCTGGATTCTTGATAATTGCAGTGTTAATAACTAGCGACGGATGGGAGGTCATACTGCCTTATTTTCTTTTATCTTACGTTGTTTTCAAAAGTTTACTACTGAATAAGTGATTTCCTATGCTTATGAGCCCACGACCGCACTGGCTTTATATATTGTTTTGTTTTGTTATGTCATTTATTGTAGTTTAATCTATTATATTATTTATTTTATTTTAACTCCATATATTTTATATTTCACTTGTATCATCTACTTTTCTTTATTTTATTTTTATAGTTCTGTAACATGTAATTGTAATTTAAGTGAAGCGAGCCTGCGCACAGGTCTTATGACCTCAGCAGGAGAGTGACGTGAAACTGTTTCGCATGCTCTTGTACTGACACACTCGTGAAATAAATAAATAAATAAATAAACAAATAAATAAATTTCCTGGTGACGTTATTTTCTTTTCATGTCAAATGAAGTCGTTAATCTTTCTGAATACACATGAATTTTTTCAGAATTTTGTCACTTTTTTTAAATTTCCGTTTTCGATTTTGAAAAATGGAGAAAAAAATCTGAATTTTGGATATGTTATTGTGGAAACGATGTAGATTACAATTCCGAAGTTTCCGGAGCGTGGAACGAATAGTTTTGTAAATACAGCCTTTAGAAATTTCCGAAAACGGAAATTTAAAAAAAGTGACAAAATTCTGAAAAAATTCATGTGTATTCAGAAAGATTAACGACTTCATTTGACATGAAAAGAAAATAACGTCACCAGGAAATTTGTTGAACAATGATTTTTTTTAACAATTTGTTGATAACTTTTGGGCATTATTATTACTGAAAATGAATACCCTTATCATCTTGATTGTGGTTGATTTTTTTCCGATTTTTATCTCATCTCGAAGTACTCAATATTGACGACGAGACTCACTTTTGGTTGAGATTGTATGGCCTGTACATCCTTAAGCTCAACGCTCAACAGTTCATGAAACCACAGGGCTTTCTCCTGCCACTATGTCAATGGGTTGGAATCTCACACTTCCTTCTGGCTTAGAAAAAGGGGTTCCTCCGTCTTATGAAGGTTCTTCGGTCGACTATGTTGTTTCTTTAAGAGAAAAACTGGATGAAATTCATGACTTTGCTAGAAATAGGATTGAAGTTAATTCCAACAGAATGAAAACTGGATATAACATTAGGGCGAGAGATCTGAAATTTGAGGGTGGAGATAAGGTTTGGCTTTTTCAGCCTCGTCGAGAAAAGGGGAAGTGCCCTAAACTTCAGAGTAACTGGGAGGGTCCTTACGTCATCTTGACTCGAATCAACGACGTGATTTACAGGATCCGTCGTCACATCGCATCATCAACTAGAGGAAAGATAACCTCTAAAACTAAACCCAGGATTGTTCACTTGGACCGTCTAGCTCCGTACTATGAAAGAGTTTCGCTGATTGATTCTGAAGAAGGTCAAAGACAATTAGAGATTCGTAGGATCTTACAAGATCATTCACTTCCAGTTTGTTCTCCGTCAACAGTACAAGAATTGGATGAAGCTTCCGATTTTGTTCCTTCGTCCTCTTGGTCTCCTGAGTTACCCTTAGATTCTGGGAAAGGGAATTCAGAACCTTTCAGCATGCGAGGAAGAAGCGGATATCACTTTAGAATATTTGTCAGCTCTCCATGGCGTTCACGAAGATTGGTGAATTTCGCAAACTTTTTCTTCTGCTCCTGCCCCTGTGTTAATCTTATTGTTAGATGCGGAAGCTTCAGCGGTCTGTTGTACGTATCTTTCACAAAACGTAACACCAGGCTAGACTTTCCAATGCCAAGATCTTCGGCGATCACAATTTCGAATCAGTATCATGATTTTGAATTTATTTTTTTGATTTCGAGTCGTTTGATTACCGGAATATTTAATTAATTACATAAACAGATTCTGAGACGCTTGAAATTAAATTACTAAACTTTTTTTGGAATATTAAAATACAGATCTATTCCTCGATCTCGTCCCAGCAAACACAGATTGCAGGGCCATTACTGGTTAGGTGGAGGAACGCCGATACCAAAGGTGTCGAACCGCTGCCGGAAGATTTGTGATGGCCCAGCACCATAGTGTCACAGTGGCCGACAGCCGGGCCACTGGAGGCAAGACCGGTACTGTTGTACCGAACCAGTGATGGCTATGTGACGAATTTGTGCAATCGATTTCGTCTTACCTTCACCGCACCGCAAGAATAATGGTTGCAGTAGCCTGTCCAATTATCGGTATTTAACCAGCACCGGAGTTGGTAAGGCTGCTGTTATCGAACCGTTATCATATAGTTACGGGAATACGGTACTGCGCCATTACCAATTTTGTGCGTGATAAGAATTATCGAATCATTCACATAACCTCAATTTTTCATAATTTTTCAATTTGACTTCTAGCCATCGTTGGCGACTTCTGTGTGGAGTGTTTGGAGCACTCCACACTCTGAATGCCAACCGTGTGGATATTCCACACCCCAAAAGTCTTGATTAAAAATTAGAATTTGTCAATGGATTTTGAAAAGCCTGTGATAAAAACGAATAATCAAAGGTACTTAATAAAACTTTGCCAAGAATATTGAGAAGAGCCTTGGCCCCCCGCCCCCCGTCATCTGAGCAACTCCACACCCTGAAATTTCGTATAAGTCACCGGCCCTGAATTACAATTCATCGAATTTTGACGACGAAAATATCCCAACGGCACATGGTTTCTCCAGCCGCACATTTGGTGACCAATACCCGGGAAAAAATCGAGTAGATCTATGTAGATCTAAATGCTTTAGATCTACGTAGATCTAAATTTTGGAATAGATCTAATGAGATCTACGTAGATCTTATGAGATCTCAAGAGATCTACGTAGATATAAAATAAGAAATCGTGAATACGAGTAAGGAAAAAAAATGAAAAAAAAAAAAAATTGTGGAAATCGAACAAATCGGAATCGAACCCTGGAACTTCGGATTACCAAACCTGTACCGTACTAGATGAGCTAAGGCGCCTTCTGAAAGTACGTGCGTTTCTGGCATACTTATGGTCCAATCAGTCCAGACAGACTTGAAATATTTCCAAATACGGTACCAGAACTACTCAGATCCGAGTAGATCTACTTGGCTTCAATGAGCAACAACGTTTTGCTGCAATTATTCCATCTACTCATCTCAGATCTACCTAGATCGAAAGTAGATCTACCTAGATCTAAAGTAGATCTAACGATATCTGGGTGGATATACATAGATCTAAGAAGCATGGGCATTCGAACATGACAGTATATCAATTCGAAGCTACGTAGATCTACGAAAATCTTTGGAGATCTAGGTAGATCTAGGTAGATCTACGATTTCCCAAAATTTAGATCTACTTAGATCTACTTAGATCTAAATTCGATCTCCGGAGATGCGAATTAGATCTAAACCATTTTTTCCCGGGTATAGTACATTTTTTATTCGTAAATAATCATCGGGGAAGATTGCATCGCGTACTTATTCAGCGGTGGGCCAGACTAGCTTTGTTGTTTCAATATGAGAATATGCATACAGGGCCGGCGATCCTCATATGTTTTTGGTGGAGTACTCCATACCTAAGAATCTTGGCTCACTTTCCATAAAAAGAAAATGTACAAGTGGACGTGCCAACCAATCCCCACGAAAGTACGTTATTCTACAACTTTGTTCCATATCCTGTTTGTTATCAGTTATGTATTCCAAAGAATTCCGCGCAAAACACTGAACGTGATTAAACCGCAGTTTACTACTTTGCACAGCAGTTCCTATCTGCACGTTCATGTGCATCTCACGTGGCCTCGAAGTGACTTTCAATGCCTTTTCCTTAATAAATATTTGTTACGGCACAGGCATTAAAACGGCATTTGACGGGACGGAAAGAGACGTTTCAAAGATGTCATTAATACAGGGTGATTGAGAATTCGTGACGAATCTTTCAGGGTCATTCTTAGGTGTTCAGACACGTGCCACTTTACGCATCGAAGACAGGCATAAAATAGTATATTGTGCACCTAGGGCGTAAAGTGGGCTTTTTTAGACCGAGTGTGGAATTTGCAGTACAAGTCGAAGGTGAGCTAGCACGAGTCGAAGGTGAGCTAGCACGAGTCGAAGGTGAGCTCGCACGAGCCAAAGGCGAGTGCAGGAGCGAGCCGAAGACGAGTGCGTCTGCGAGCCGAAGACGAGTGCGTCAGCGAGCCGAAGACGAGTACTGCAATCACACGAGGTAAAAAAGCCCACTGAGCCCTTGGTGCACACCATATTTTTTGTAACGCATGTATTGATTTCTGCGTTTTTTGTGCCTATAAGCGGGACGAAGGTGACCTTTCTTGACACGGCAACACAAACTTATGTTACAATTAGATTTCATTTTTCAACAGGATATAGTGAATATGATACGAATGAAGGATTATATACGCGTGTATACGGTATACATATGTATACATACATGTATATATGTATATATATGTACATATGTACATATGTACATACCTATGTACATATCTATATACCTATGTACATATGTACATACCTATGTACATATGTACATAGATATGTACATAGGTATATATGTACATAGGTATATAGGTATATATGTACATATGTACATATGTATATACCTATGTACATATACTTAATCAGACACTAATTGTTCTTAGTCCACATGATAAAAATAACAGAAATACTTATATGAGATGATCGATTTCATAATTCAAAAGAAAGAGACAAGCAAATAAGTTTGGCAGGAATCTGGACAAAGAACTTGATAATAACAAAAGTATATCAATCGTAATAGTAGGAAAAATGATTTGGGCAAGCTTAATTATACTCGAGATATATACTAAAATTACATATTTTCATTCTCGAGACTCTGTATGATTTCACGAATTTTCTCATTGATCAGTAATCTTCTATAATTAATAAGATCGTTTTTGAATATGAATTAAAAACCTATATACCTATGTACATATGTATATACCTATGTACATATGTACATAGGTATATACATATGTACATAGGTATATAGGTATATATGTACATAGGTATGTACATATGTACATAGGTACATAGATATATATATATATATACATATATATACATATATACATGTATGTATATATCTATATACCTATATACATATGTACATATGTACACATATATATACATATATACATGTATGTATATATCTAGATACCTATATACAATATGTACATATATGTATGTATATGTACTATACACACATACAGTCGTATATGCACTGTTTAAAAAGCGGGCAAAAATGGATTCATTTTTGCCCGCTTATTGAAAAGCGGGCTAAAATGAATCCATTTTTGCCCGCTTATTGAAAAGCGGGCTAAAATGAATCCATTTTTGCCCGCTTATTGAAAAGCGGGCAAAAATGGATTCATTTTTGCCCGCTTATTCGAGCCGGTCAAAAAAAGGTCACTTTAGGCCCGCTTAATAGGTCAAAAAAACGCAGAAATCGTGCATGTGTTACAAAATATTTTTGTAACACATGCACGATTTACGTTTTAAAAAAATATTTTTGTAACACATACTGCACGATTTCTGCGTTTTTGACCTATTAAGCGGGCCTAAAGTGACCTTTTTTGACCGGCTCGAATAAGGGGGCAAAAAATGAATCCATTTTTGCGCTAATAACGGGCAAAAAAATGGACCGCTTTTCAATAAGCGGGCAAAAATGAATCCATTTTTGCCCGCTTTTTAAACAGTGTATATACGACTGTATGTGTGTATATATAGTACATATACATACATATATGTACATATGTATATATGTATGTATATATGTATATATGTATGTATATATGTATATACATATATGTACATATACGTATATACATGTATACAATCCTTTATTCGTATGATATTTACTGTTTGCTGTTAGAAATGCAATCTAATTGTAACATAACTATGTGTTGCCGTGTCAAAAAAGGTCACCTTCGTCCCGCTTATAGACACAAAAAACGCAGAAATCAATACATGCGTTACAAAAAATATGGTGTGCACCAAGGGCTCAGTGGGCTTTTTTACCTCGTGTGATTGCAGTACTCGTCTTCGGCTCGCAGACGCACTCGTCTTCGGCTCGCTCCTGCACTCGCCTTCGGCTCGTGCGAGCTCACCTTCGACTCGTGCTAGCTCACCTTCGACTTGTACTGCAAATTCCACACTCGGTCTAAAAAAGCCCACTTTACGCCCTAGGTACACAATATACTATTAGGGGCGCCCGCGTTAAGTAACTGTTCGGCAAGGATTACATTTTTCGCACGAGCCGCTGGCTTTGCATCCGGATCGCCAGGCAGACCAGCGACTCGTACCAAAACCATCACCTCGCCCTACAAACAGTTACTTTACGCGCATGCCACATAAATATCTATAATAGTATCGGGCTCGCGCGTAAGGTAACTATTCGGCAAGTACTACACATTTTCGGACCTTTGCCCCAATACCTTACGGAAAATGATAACATAATTAATCATATGAAAAATCACCTGGTAAACTACATGGTTAATCATATGATAAATCATAAAATATTATGATAATTTCAGCATATGATTTATTGTGTAATTTATCGTGTGATATTTACAGGTATATCATTGATCATGAAATTTATCATGTGATTTATCTCCTGTTCACGACGAAGGAAAGAAAAAAAAACTTTCCCGGTGCGGGATCGAACCGACGACCTGAAGAATTACAGTCGGTTATGCTACCGCATGAGCCACGCCATTTGTTAGTAGTATACGATTGTTCGACAAACATGAAGCTCAACATGAATCCTTCGATATAGTTTTACTTCATGATCGCCAAACACCCTTATACTATTAACAGATGGCGTAGCTCATGCGGTAGCATAACCGACTGCGATTCTTCAGGTCGTCGGTTCGATCCCGTACCGGGAAAGATTTTTTTCTTTCCTTCGTCGTGAACGGGAGATAAATCACATGATAAATTTCATGATCAATGATATACCTGTAAATATCACATGATAAATTACACAATAAATCGTATGCTGAAATCGGTCATAATATTTTATGATTTATCATATGATTAACCATGTATCATATGTTTACCAGGCGATTTTTCATATGCTTAATTATGTAATCATTTTCAGTAGGGATATATATCAATAGCACTCGACACCTGGGAAAATCTTACTTCGCGTTTGATTGACCATCGATTAATCTGCGCTGGACCGTGGCCCATGGTCAAACCTAAACTGAAATGTACTGTGACAATCAGAGTCCGTTGATATTAGTAATCCTCTATACCGTTGCCTCTGCCACTCAAGGAGTAAGTGACAAGGTAAAAGAATGCCCCGGATGATATTCTGCTAATAGGCGTCACCAAAAGAAATATGGGTCAGAATGCTCCTGGATCTTGTCGTGTGCATCGATGGTCGAGTCAATTGGCAGGGACTCTGGGACCTTGAGGCACCACGAACGTCCTTATCGCAGTCGAGTATGACTTGGTGTCGAGCGCCGTTTTTCTTTTTTACATTTTTCATGATTTTTCCAAATAGCAGTAAAAGCAGAAGGTCGTAAGCGCCATTTTTTTTTTCATTGTTCATGATTTTTTCAAATAGCTGTAAGAAATCGTAAAACGCAAAGATAAATTGAAAGAACGACCATTTAAACAAATTCGATAAAAAATATTGGTAGTTAAAAACAGAAGGTCGTGAGCGCCATTTTTAATTTTTTTTTTTATTTTTCATGATTTTTGCAAGTAGTTATAAAAACTCGTGACCTCAAAGAAAAATCGAAATTCAGAACGTTCTGGAAAATTTGATAAAAAAATACTAAGATAAAAACAGAAGGTCGTGAGCGCCGTTTTTATTTTTTTTTTATTTTTCATGATTTTCTCCAATAGCTGTAAAAACTCCTAAAACGCAAAGATAAATTGGAAAAACGACCGTTTCAAAAATTTATGAAAAAAAAAAAAATACTAAGATAAAAGCAGAAGGAAAACCAAATAGTTGTAAAAACCCGTGAAACGCAAATAAAAATCGAAATCGAGAACGTTCCGAAAAATTCGATAAAAAATATTAGTAGTTAAAAACAGAAGGCCGTGAGCGCCATTTCTATTTTTTTATTTGCCATGATTTTTGCAAATAGCTGTAAAACTCGTAAGACGCAAAGATAAATTGAGAAGGTATATATTCGACTCAATCGGATTTGCCTCATACAATATTATACACAAAATTATTCTACACGGCTTTATTATACACGGCGTTATTTTACACAACATTATTTGACACAGATTTTATTGAGCACGGTTTGACTTAGTGCGAAATTTATAAGTGTCTATTTTCTCGCTGCGCTATTATACACAGTTTTTTTCGTACACGGATGTATTTTGCACGGATTTTACTTTACACATTTTTGTGAAATCGAGATAAATATATTTCCACACAGTTTTAATTCTGCACGGCATTATCAAGCACGAGTTTTATTCTACACGGAGTTATTATGCACGGGTTTTATTCTACACGGCATTATTGTGCACTAATTTGGTTTTACATGACATTTACCGATCTACGCCTTCGTTTTCACAATTCCTGCAAAATTATTGATATTCGTCACTGTCAATCATTGGAATATTCGGAGGAAAAAAAAACATTGAAATGAATAGGCCAATGGCCTTGCTTTTGCATGAATACTTGTGAATGATGTTCAACTGTTGCTGAAAATAATTGACTTTTTGAAATTGGGGGAATGGGAAGGAAAGGTAAGTGAACAAAAAAATGCATCCACTTCAATTCCTTCCTAGAACAACGTCTGCGTTGTATCATGTGTGTTGTATCAGTGGCTGTCCTAATTTGTTCTAACCCTTCCCAGAACACCGTTTGCGTTGTAGGATGTATGCGTGTGTGTGTATTGTATCATTGGCTGGCCTAACTTTCTCTAACCCTTCCCAGACCACCGTCTGCGTTGTATCATGTGTGCGTGTGTGTGTCGTATCATCGGGTGGCCTCACTTTTTCTAACCGTCAGTGGCTGTCCTAACTTCTTCTAACCCTTCCCAGAACTTCGTCTGCGTTGTATAATGTAAAATCAAATTAGTGCACAATAACGCAGTGTAGAATAAAACTCGTGCTTGATATTGTCGTGTAGAATAATGCTCGTGCATAATAATACCGTGCAGAATAAAAACTGTGTGGAAATATATTTTTATCTCGATTTCACAAAAACGTGTAAAGTAAAATCCGTGCGAAATGCATCCGTGTACGAAAAAAACTGTGTACAATACCGCAGTGAGAAAAGAGCCACTTACAAATTTCGAGCTGAGTCAAACCGTGCTCAATAAAATCTGTGTAAAATAATGTTGTGTAAAATAACGCCGTGTGGAATAATTCTGTGTATGATATATTGTCTGAGGCAAATCCAGTTTGAGTCAAATCGAACTTCTCCCGATAAATTGAAAGAACGACCATTTGAAAAAAATCGATAAAAAATATTAGTAGTTAAAAGCAGAAGGTCGTGAGCGCCATTTTTTTTTTTTTTTTTTCATGATTTTTCCAAATAGCTGTAGAAACTCGTGAAACGCGAAGAAAAATCGAAATCGACGTCGTTTCGAAAAATTCGATAAAAGAAATCGCCGTTAAAAGCGGAAGATCGTATCCACCATTTTTTTCCTTAAATTTTTCAAGATTTTTCCAAATAGTTATAAAAACTCGTGAAACGCAAAGAAAAATCAAAATCGACGTGGTTTTGAAAAATTCGATAAAAAAAAATCGCAGTTAAAAGCAGAAGGTCGTTTCCGCCCAACTGACGACCTTTTGCACTTACATTTTTCGATCTCGTAATTTCAATTGATCTATACTTTTCGAACGTTTTCAGAGCGATTAATGTGAAAAAAAAATTATACGACTTTATGCCATTATAAACAGCAAAACGTTGTATAATGGCGCTTACGTCCTTATGTCATTAGACACGCGACATACGTTACCAATTTTGTGTTCATCGCCTACGTTAAGTTATCGACGTGGTAGGGGGTCTCTCTGCTGTGTATAAATACGACGGATCGGACGAATTCTAACCAGACACGAAGTAAGTGGCTACCTTCAACATGAACAAGATCGTCTGTCTTCTCATCGCCTCGTTGGTGTGTGTGGGTGTTGCCAGCGGTAAGTTACAGACCAATAGGACATGCTCGAACGTTCTATTTTCCAATACAATGAAACCTCACTTATACTTACTTCAATCGGGTACGCTAGAAAATACATACATATAAGTGAGAATAACGTAAAACAAAAGTAATTGAGAGTCAAGTGGTTCGATAGCTGCCACGTCAACATTGCAGTTATTCACACACATCATCAACAGGTGAAAAATACCTGTTCTGTAGATAAACGTAGAAATATTTTTGCATCAAGGAGTAAAATATTCTCGATACAACAAGGATACAATATTCAAACTGAGAATATTTGAATTATTGATTTCAATGCTAACAGCCAAACTGGAACTCATGGACTGTAACAGTAAATGAGACTGAGACTGAGAAATCCCAGTCCCCCGTTAACAATAAGAAAGCTGCTTAACCAATTAACGTATCAAACTGAAAGAGTTGGGCGCCAGGTACCGAATGTACCGCCGTACGATAGATTACTCAACAAGAGAGGACGTAAGCGAACGGTAGAACGGTAGAACGGTAGGTAACTTACTCAACAAACGATAGGTTCAATAACAGAAAATAGAAGCACTGCTCGGCTAAGCTGCAGTTTACTCAAAACGTATGGTAGAGTGGCGGGGTTCACCAGAAAATAATAACGAGGAAAGGTGGTAGTTTAAGCGGTAGGCAGAGCCTACTATATTGAAAGTCAGTCCAGTATGAACATAACATAAGCGGTAAATTGACCATATAGCGTAAAAGAGAACATATAAAGGTAAAGAAACAAATCGTAGGCAAAACGTACAGAATACGAGAGATAACGGTAGGAGGGAAAGTCGCAGATTCAATATAAACAAAGATAGACTTAAAGGTAAGCGTCACAGAGCCAGGTCCTTATTACTATTAATAGGCAAAGGTGCGAACAATCAGCGTTAAATACGGTAGAAAACCTGAATACTCAGTAACGAATTAATCTGTACGATAGATTGACGATAGAAAAGGGAATCAGAGAAAATATTTACACAAACATACTTAAAGGTAACGTAATAAAAGATATACGCGGAATACAAGGTAAATTACGAACGGAGGGTTCGGTAGAAAAACTGAATAAATAACTAAAACTAAGATTCCGCGGCTACTTCTACGCTCGGGAATAAACTCAAGGAAACTCGACCTACGATAGCACGCGTTAGCATGCATAAACTAATAATGTACCATACAAAACCATGGAAAGGATGAAATATCTACGTAAATGAAACGTAAGCGAAGTTACAGATTTCGGAAACAAATACTCAAAGAAATATCCAGAAAATAGTTCAGTCGAGAGGTCGTTCGATAGATAACGTAGTCAACGTAAACGTAACAGAACAGAAACGGAATTCGTCTACAGACGGTAGGCGATGGATAAACTTAACATAACATAATAAATCAGAACGTTGAACGATAGAACAACCTCGTAACTTTACAAATAGGCGAAAAGCTTTACTAAAGCTAAACACAGGAGAGGCAGATCACTGACTCTAAGTTAAAGATACAAAATATGGCTATGATTAATCGGAAAAACGTAACGGGAAGGAATATCGGCACGCATGTTCTGCAGGTGGTGAGATTCATTGAATCGTTAAAAATAAAAACTATGCGTACGTCATCACGATATAGATAATAGTACATTGTGTATCAAGGGCGCAAAACACTATTTTTCGAGTGTGAAATTTGCAGTACGAGCCGAAGGCGAGTGTACTGCAATCACACTCGCCAAAATAGCCTTGCGCCCGTGTTGCACACGATTTTTTTCTCAACACCTGGTCTGCAAAAATGCCTCTTTTCAGACCGAGTGAGCGGGCGCAAAACGGAACTTTGCGCCCGAGGGCAGGAAAAGAATCGTTTGCACCCGCTTTAGGCGGGCGCAAAGCACATTTACGCCCGAGGGCCGAAAAGATCTGTTTTGCGCCCGCTAAAGAGGTATGAAAAGTGGCATTTTGCGACCGGGTGTGAGAAAAATTTGTTTTTTGAACGTTATGCTCCTTGTTTGGAACCATTTTATTTTCTACATTTTATGCTACACGGAATGTTCAAACCATTTTCAACATGTCAGGTTCCACTCGATTCGGCAAGTATTGTCATGATATCCTGATTTTTGTTTCAGGAGTCGATCCAACCGAGCCTGCCATCAAGGGTGAGTTAAAGATACAGAGATTTTCGATAATCACAGATGTTCACTTGTTGTTCGAATTTAGCTCAAGCGAGTCGAGCACCGCGGAATGACGACTGAATCACAGTCCTCTTTACTTAAATTTCAGCTGCCGTGGCAAGTGTCAAAGCCCAACTGGAAGGACTTTCGGATGGTATTGGAGGGTGGTCCAGTAAGTTCGAAACAATGTCACCCAATGAAGATATTCAAGTCAACCAAAACGCTCGAATTATCTTTGTCTCCGTATTCTGGAAAATCATTCCGTTTGATATTCAGGACCTCTCTATTTCTATTCCAGTTACTTTGGCGGGAGTCGGAACCGATCTCAAATCCGCTGTAGCTTCTATCCTAGCGGGTAACGGGGGTGAGTTGAAGACGACTTTATCTTTTAAAAATCGCGTGTCTAATGACATCAGGACGTAAGCGCCATTATACGACGCTTTGCTGTTTATAATGGCATAAAGTCGTGTAATTTTTTTTTTTCACGTCAATCGCTCTGAAAACGTTCAAAACGTATAGATCAATTGAAATTACGAGATCGAAAAATGTAAGTGCAAAAGGTCGTCAGTTGGGCGGATACGACCTTCTGCTTTTAACTGCGATTTCTTTTATCGAATTTTTCGAAACGACGTCGATTTCGATTTTTCTTTGCGTTTTACGAGTTTTTACGGCTATTTAAAAAAAAATCATGAAAAATAAAAAAAATCAAAATGGCGCTTACGACCTTCTGCTATTAAGTACCGATTCCACTTTGTCATGATACACATATTTTATTTTCAGGAACCGAATCAGAAGTGGTTGCCAGATTCCGGAGTAAGTGACACTCATTAGAAAAATACATCAAGCCTAGCTTGCTTTTCATCCAGCTGTTGTTAAAACTGAGTGAGAGTCGAAGACGACTCGATCATAACCTGTGTATCCCAATTTCAGAATTACTCGACTTAGTAAAATACCACCTCGGACACTATTTGGTCAGTGGTAGAGCGAGAGTCAGAAGTGAGTTGAAGACGATTGTGCCCATCTAGAATATCGCGCATCAATTAGCAGTTAAAAAGTGTCTGAATTATTGTGGTATCTTTTAATTTTCAGTGTCCGACACTCAGGTCACAGTTGCTCTGAGCATAATGAGGGGTTCATTAGACCCAATAAAGATCCAAATCGATGCGATTTTGGAGGCTGCTTTCAAGCTTGCCGATAGTAAGTTGAAAACAATCGCACCATTAAAAATATAATTGTCATGCTGAGATCTATCGTTCGCTACAAACCAAATTCCAATTAGGCTTTCATAAATTGATCTATTTACTGAATTACTGAAATATTTAACAGCACACTTAACATTTTGTAGCACGCATGTTCTGCAGGTGGTAAGATGCATTGAATCGTTAAAAATAAAAACTATGCGTACGTCATCACGATATAGATAAAATGTGTTTTTTGAATCTTATGCTCTCTGTTTGGAACCATTTTATTCTCTACATTTTATGCTACACGGAATGTTCAAACCATTTTCAACATGTCAGGTTCCACTCGATTCGTCAAGTATTGTCATGATATCCTGATTTTTGTTTCAGGAGCCCACCCAACCCAGGCTTCCACCTTGAACAGTGAGTTAAAGATACAGAGATTTTCGATAGTGACAGATATTCACTTGTTGTTCGAATTTAGCTCAAGCGAGTCGAGCACCGCGGAATCAATTTTTCAAGTATTGTGTCTCGAAATATTTAACGGTATATTTATTTTGCAGCAATTATTCTGCAGACTTATCGAATCGTTATGCCTAGTATCACAGGAAGTAAAATTTAAAACCGTAAAATGGTACTGAAGTGGAAAATCGACCATTCGTCGAACTTATGTATATCAAGAGCAATCAACTTTTGAAGTGTTGTGTCACGAAATATTTAACATTTTTTAGCACGTATGTTCTGCAGGTGGTAAGATTCATTGAATCGTTAAAAATAAAAACTATGCGTACGTCATCACGATATAGGTAAAATGTGTTTTTTGAACGTTATGCTCTTTGTTTGGAACCATTTCATGCTCTACATTTTATACTACACGGAATGTTCAAACCATTTTCAGCATGTCAGGTTCCACTCGATTCGTCAAGTATTGTCATGATACCCTGATTTTTGTTTCAGGAGCCCACCCAACCCAGGCTTCCACCTTGAACAGTGAGTTAAAGATACAGAGATTTTCGATAGTGACAGATATTCACTTGTTGTTCGAATTTAGCTCAAGCGAGTCGAGCACCGCGGAATCAATTTTTCAAGTATTGTGTCTCGAAATATTTAACGGTATACTTATTTTGCAGCAATTATTCTGCAGACTTATCGAACCGTTATGCCTACATTTTAGTATCACAGGAAGTAAAATTTAAAACCGTAAAGTGGTACTGAAGTGGAAAATCGACCATTCGTCGAACTTATGTATGTCAAGAGCAATCAACTTTTGAAGTGTTGTGTCACGAAATATTTAACAGCACACTTAACATTTTTTAGCACGTATGTTGTGCAGGTGGTAAGATTCATTGAATCGTTAAAAATAAAAACTATGCGTACGTCATCACGATATAGATAAAATGTGTTTATATATGTAATGCGAGTATGGTTCACGCATTTTTCGATGGTAGTTTTCGGGACAGAAAGTGGCCGTTTCCATGACAGTGGGAGTGAGCTGCTAATGCGCGCGCACACAGTACAGAAAAGTATAACTTTGACTCCTAGGACTAGAAAAGTGACTGTCCGAGGAATGAAAATTGGTGGTCATTGTACTCAGCGCGAGTCCGCTGTCAGATTCTTCGACGGTTCGACCTAACCTCAAAACGCGTAGATCATACTCTTGTTATATAAAGTACAATGTGCAACAAGGAGGCAACGGTCTTTTCATCTCGCGTATTTGCAATACTCCTCTTCGCCTCGGATGTACACTCGCCTTCGGCTCGCGTACACGCTTGTCTACGACTTGTATTGCAAACTTACGCTCGGTATGAAAAGACCGAGTTTGCCTCCTTGTTACACAATCTACTATTTTTGAACGTTATGCTCTTTGTTTGGAACCATTTTATTCTCTACATTTTATGCTACACGGAATGTTTAAACCATTTTCAACATGTCAGGTTCCACTCGATTCGGCAAGTATTGTCATGATATCCTGGTTTTGTTTCAGGAGTCCATCCAACCGATGCTGCCAGAATCATGAGTAAGTTACAGATATTCACTTGGTGTTCGAATTTAGCTCAGGCGAGTCGAGCACCGCGGAATGACGACTTAATCACAGTCCTCTTTACTTAAATTTCAGATGACGTAAGAATAGTCATAGACCAACTGGCAGTACTTGTGGATGGTATTGGAAAGTCGTCCGCCAGTAAGTTCAAAACAATATCAACCAATGAAGATATTCAAGTCATAGCTACTAAGACATGCGTCAAATATTGACAAACTACAATAGTGTCATGATGTACCTATTTTATTTTTAGTTAGCGGTTCCCAGCTGAAGCCCACAGACGCTGGTAAGTGATGAGTGCATACACTTACTTGACCAATTTATACGTCTACCAAAACGCTCAAATGATCTTTGTCTCTATTTCTACTTCAGATCCTGTGACGAAAGCCGGAATCGATCTCGAAAAGGCTGTCGCTTCTATCCTAGCGGGTAACGGGGGTGAGTTGAAGACGACTTTACCCTTTAAAAATCGCGTGTCTAATGACATAAGGACGTAAGCGCCATTATACGACGTTTTGCTGTTTATAATGGCATAAATTTTACCGGGTCCGACGGTAAAGTATCCTCGTGGCTCGCGTTAGACCAGGGTGTGCCCCAAGGCTCTGTTTCAGAGCCTTTGCTCTTTCTGCTTTTTATCAATGATCTCTCCCCGGCACTTCTCCATACTGAGCACCTTATCTACGCCGACGATCTGCAGATTTACCTTCAGTGCGGCTTCGACGAGCTACCGGTGGCTATTGCCAAGTTAAATAAAGATGTGGAGGCCATACTGGACTGGTCCACTGCGAATTTCCTCAAGCTCAATCTCGCCAAGACCCAGGTCCTTGTTCTCGGGAGCGCTCCTTTTGTCTCTAGGTTCAAATCACTGGATCCTCCTAGGGTGGTTCTGAACGGTATCTCGCTTTCTTACTCCGATACGGTGCGTGATCTCGGTCTTCTCATCGACAGCAGGCTGTCTTGGTCCCAGGAAATAAGTTCCGTCTCAAACCGCTTCCGTCTTACTCTACGACAGCTTCGAACCGTCACACCACTGTACCTTCGGGCACTCTTCGTGAATCGGGACGCCTCTGCACCGGGTTCAGCCAGATTGATGCGAAGCGAATTTGTCCTTCCGCGCTATAGATCTGCTGCGTACGAGCGATCCTTTTCGATTGCTGGGCTTCGTTTCTGGGACTAGCTCCCCGTTTCTCTGCGGGAAGCCCGTTCTCTTGCTACCTTCAAGCTGGGGCTGCGCAGGCATCTTTCTAAATCTGAGGTTGCACGTCGGGAGAGATCCTGAACGATGGCTTGTTTTTATTTTGTATTTTTTATTTATATTTTCTATTTTTGTATCGTCTATTTTCAATTCTTAACTTTAATCTCTAACTTGACCTTTATCTTTATTTCATCTCTGTCCTCTAGATACTTTTCTGTTTCTGCTAGGTCTATTATTATTATCATTATTATACTTTTTATTTTTATTCTCGTGTATGCTCTTATTTGTATCTACTTGATACCTCGTTTTTATTGCATGCTTCATTATTCTTGTATCAACCTTGTCCAGCATTGTTGTGGACATAGTCAAATAAAATAAAATAAAAATAAAAGACCTTCTGCAATTAGCTGCGATTTCTTTTATCGAATTTTTCGAAACGACGTCGATTTCGATTTTTCTTTGCGTTTCACGAGTTTTTACAGCTATTTGGAAAAATCAAGAAAAATTGAAAAAAATCAAAATGGCGCTTACGACCTTCTGCTTTTAACTACCAATATTTGTTATCGAATTTTTTTAAATGGTCGTTCTTTCAGTTTATCTTGGCGTTTTACGAGTTTTTACAACTATTTGGAAAAATCATTCAAAATTATGAAATAAATGGCGCTTACGACGTTTTGCCTTTACGTTGTTTTTTATTTTTGCTTAAAAATTGTAATGAAAGAACGACGTATCCGCCAAACTTACGACCTTTTGCACTGACATTTTTCGATCTCGTAATTTCAATTGATCTATACGTTTTGGCCGTTTTCAGAGCGAATGGCGAAAAAAAAAAATTATACGACCGTTTGCCACCAAAATCGCGTTTTTGGCGCTTACGACCTTATGCCATTAGACACGCGAAATGTTTTTGTGATCTACTGATCGCTTCACATATCAGGGTGAAGTCGAGGAATTGTTTTAATTGATTCCAATCAAATTTTATCGTAGATCGATCGAGATTTCCTATTTCAATTCTTCATATTTCATTATTTTTCACTCATTGCCGTTTATCATGCGTCAATTGGTGAATTTCCACTTTGTCATGATACACATAATTTATTTTCAGGAAACAAATCAGTAATTGTTGACGAAATCCAGGGTAAGTGACACTCATTCGAAGAATACACCAAGCCTAGCTTGCTTTTCATCCAGCTGTTGTTAGAACTGAGTGAGAGGCGAAGACAACTTGATCATAACCTCTGTATATTCCAATTTCAGCTTTACTCGTCCCAGTAAAATCCAAAGTCATAGCCGAGCTGGAACGTAGTGGAGAGAAAGCCAAGAGTGAGTTGAAGACGATTGTGCCCATCTAGAATATCGCGCATCAATCAGCACTTGAAAATTGTCTGAATTATTGTGGTATCTTTTAATTTTCAGGGCCCAGCACTGCGATCAGTGCTGAAGTGACCACAATGACTCGTTTTTTCACCTCAATTAAGATTGACGTCAATAGGATTTTGAGTGTTGCTTTCAAGCTCGTCGAAAGTAAGTTGAAAACAATCGTACCATTAGAAATATAATTGTCATACTGAGATCTACCGTTTGCTACAAACCAAATTCCAATTAGGCTTTCATAAATTGATCTATTTCCTTAGCCTCCAGTTAGGCAAACGTATTTGATACTCAACATTCGATCCCTGATTTCAATTGCACCACCAGTTTAGTACTACTGAACGGTTCCGGGACGTTTCGGTCAATGCCTTTTGGTCCATCGCCCTTTCGTCCAATGCGAATTGGTCCAATGGTACTATTCGGACAACAGCTTATTGGTCCAATTTTTTTTTCGTCCCATGGCTATTTCGTCCAAAAATTTTTTCGTACAATGGCCGTTTTGTCCAAAACGAAAATTCGTCCAACAGAAAATTATGAATAATACATTTCTTATTTTATTGATTAAAGACAGATATATAAATTATTTATTATATATATATATACTAGGGGGGCTTCGCCCCCCTGCGCGCTTCGCGCGCCAACCCCCCGATTCGGGTTGTATTCAGTAATATTTTGTACATGGTGAAAAAAGTCAAAAAGAAGAAATTGAAAATTCTGTATGGAATGAAAAAGTGTGATCTCGGTTATAGTGGTTTCGCGCGAAAGGTTTCTGCACGGATTACTGGGAGATTGGGATCCCATGATTCATATACTAAGTGTGAGTGGTTTTTTTTACAGTTTTTAACAGTTTTCTGTATCATGACTTGACATGTCCTGACATGACCTGTTATGACCTGACATGACCTGTTATGACCTGACATGACCCGACATGACCTGTTACGCCTGACATGAGGTTTCTGCACGGATTACTGAAAGATTGGGATCCCATGATTCATATACTAATTGTGAGTGGTTTTTTTACCGTTTTTAACAGTCCTGTTCTGACATGACTTGTTGTGACCTGACATGTCCTGTTGTGACCTGACATGTCCTGACATGACCTGTCATGACCTGACACGTCCTGACATGACCTGTTATGACGATTTCGGTTCGGTTCTTTCCGGAAGACTTCGGGTCTTTCCGGAAGACTTCGGGTGTTCGTGGGGGATTCTGGGTAATCTATGGGGGATTAGGTTAGGTTAGGTTAGGTTAGGTTAGGTGGGGGAATTCGTGGGGGATTCTGGGTAATATTCTGGGTTAGGTTAGGTTAGGCTAGGTTAGGTTAGGTTAGGTTAGGTTAGGTTTAGGAACACTTTGGACAGGGGAACGGCGGAACGGGGAATCTTTCATGGGGGGGTCGTCGTCGTCGACCTTTGAAATCTTGATATATACAGAGTGGAGGGGAAGGGAGGGGGTCGGGGGATTCTGGGTAACCTACAGGGGTCCGCCTCGGGGGGGGTCGTCGTCGTCGTCGTCGACCTTCGAAATCTTGACACGGCGGCGGCGGCGGCGGCGGCGGCGGCGGCGATATCTTTATATAATATAGACCGATATATGGGGCATTCCATGTCAACTCGACCAATGATTTTACCTCACCATTTTTGATTCGCTTCATAATTTTTTATACTATTCTCCGAACACAAAAAAGCTGTTCTGAATTTTTTCAGATTTTTCCCTCCAACTTTTATTTTTTTATGATTATTCAAACCTATCTCAAAAACGCATTTTTTTTTAAATCTCAAAAAATTCTCAAAAATTTCATTTTCCATCCCGATCATTTTGACACCTGTCCGATGGTGGGCCGATTTTTTTTTCCCTTCTTTTTAGCACTTTAAACATTTTGAACGAACTAAACGCCATATTTCAACGTTACGAAAATTCTCAAAAAAATCCCAAATACCCCGTGGTCGATTCTGAATCTAATACCTCTCGATTATTTTTTTCAACTCTCAAATATTCATGGATTCAGAATCGATCACGGGGTATTTGGGAATTTTTTGTAGAATTTTCGTAACGTTGAAATATGGCGTTTTGTTCGTACAAAATGTTTAAAGTGCTAAAAAGAAGGGAAAAAAAATCGGCCGATCATCGGACAGGTGGTAAAATGATTGAGATGGAAACTGAAATTTTTGAGAATTTTTTGAGATTTAAAAAAAATGCGTTTTTGAGATAGGTTTGAATAATCATAAAAAAATAAGGGTTGGCGGGAAAAATCTGAAAAAATTCAGAAGAGCTTTTTTGTGTTCGGAGAATAGTATAAACTAGCCCGTTTTAGCCAAAAAGCTCATCGCTTTTTTGCGTAAGGCACGATCGTACAGTGCTAGTTTGTTTTGTAATACTGTTCAAAATCCCCCAAGAATTTCAAAATTTTGATTCGAAGCCAATAGACCGTATTCCAAGGGCCGCTCTCGTAACTTCAAAATTGACGAAGCTAGCGACCGCGGTTTTTAAACCGCAAGTCGGATCGAGTCTACAATGAAATTTGCATATCTTCGGAGTAAAAAAAGTATCCTCTGCCAGTTTCATCAAAATCGGTTCAGCGGTCTGGCTGATAGCGTATTTATACAAGCAACTTCAACGATTTGACATCGAGACGCAGGTGCCGGAAAAGTTATCAAAAATTCTCAAAATTTTGATTCGTGATCAGGAGGCTGTTTTCCAAAGCTCGATGTTGAAGTCGCATCCGGGTACACAAGAAAATTTTGACATTTGCAGGGTGAAAACATTATCCAATACAAATTTCATCATACTCGGTTCAGCGGTTTGGCAGATAGCGCGTTTACAAGCAACTGCAATGAGTTGACACCGAGACGCAGGTGCCGGAAAAATCCTCAAAAATTCTCAAAATTTTGATTCGTGATCGCGAGGCTGTATTCCAAAGCTCGCTGTTGTATCTTCAAAATTGACGAAGTGAGCAAACGCCATTTCTGAACCGGAAGTCGGATCGGGTACACAACGAAATTCTGACATCTTCAGGGTAAAAGAAGTATCCTCTGCAAATTTCATCAGGATCGGTTCAGCAGTTTGGATGATAGCGGGTTTACAAGAAATGGGGGGGTCACATACACCACTCTTGAAAATGCTCGAAAACGACTACCCGGGAGCCAAAACGTGCTCCCTACATGATTCCAGAACTTTTACTCGATCCGACGTTTTTTGCGATGGCAAATGTATAAGGCACTCCGTTTTCTACGATCGTGCCTAAAAATTATGAAGCGAATCAAAAATGGTGAGGGAAAATCATTGGTCGAGTTGACATGGAATGCCCCATATATTTAGTTGCACAGTTGCATACTTGTAGTTGCATACTTTTGGCTAGAGGGATAGTTTTTCGTTACCCCGGACTCGTGCGCGAAGCGCACGAGGCCGGCAACGCAGATTACTTTCAAAAAAAAAAATACATTACAACATTTCTGGGGCTCTTGGACCAAATGGTACATTGGCCGAATCGGTATTTGGAAGAAATGGTATATTGGCCGAATCGGTATTTGGACGAAGTGGTTTTTGGACAAATCGGCTGGGGACGAAAAGGCGATGGACGACAAGGGTTTGGACGAAACATCCTAAACCCCTACTGAACTACGATCTTATTGTGACTTTTTATACTATTTCATACATCAACTAAAATATGATGATTTCTTAAATTATTTTTTCACTGGTGATTGGCAATAAATCGTGATTTCACTTTCTCAGGTGCATCTTCATCATCAGGGTCGGAACTACATTTGGGCAAGCGGGACAATGCTCCGGGGTCCCCGACCCGAGGGGGCCCCCTGGCAGGGGATAAAAAGAGAAAACCATTTTAAAAAATGCTGTAATTTTTTGCCTTTATCTATTCTATATTCATGCCATAAGTAATTCGTAAAGGGGGGGCCCCCAAATTTTGTTTTGCCCCGGGGCCACCTCAATCCAATTTCCGGCGCTGTTCATCATCATAAATCACATGCCACTCCAGCTGAACCGAGGCAGCGGAAGAGACTATTGGCGCATGTCGTCGACAGTATCACCAGCTGATACGAAGATGCTGAATGTATTAATCGACGAATTTTGGTAAATCAATTCGCAGGCCACTTCTTAGCAGCTATCGCGAAGCGGAATATTCGGAACCGCTTGTGCTAATCTGAAGAACTTTTTGTGGAAGAACGGAAATCATCTGCTGTACGAGAGACTACCACTTTCTTCCAGTACGTCTTCCAATTGATTACTGAATATGTATATACCAGTAACAATAATTCATAGCTGCATAAGATTGTGAGCAATAAAAATCAATTTCGAAAATATTCATTCGCTGTATCGTATAAATTTTCCATTTCCCAACACAGATTGCGAATACAAAAGAATAAAATTCAGAGGCCCTTATAAAAACGATTACTTTTTCCTTCCGAGTCACGTGACATGTGAAAAGGATTTTTTTTTTTTTTTTGCAACACCTGCATGAAAAGTTTGATTCCGTTCGGACCGCTAAACCGATTTGGATGAAATTTGCAGGGCATACTGTTCTTATTCCGAGGGTGTGCCAATAAAGTTTTCAAACGTCGCTCGCTAACCATGTTTCAATACAAAATACCGTGAGGAATCTTACGATACAGATAATTAGTCACTGATTATCCGAAAATAGTGATTCAAAAACCGAAAGACGTTCAGAATGATATCCAACGAGAAGAGTCGGTGCCTCCCCCCTGCACCCTTACAGAAAAAAACACCCAATTTTGTGGGTAAACGCCCAAGTTTGAGGGTAAACCTTCGATATTCAGGGTAAACCCTCAAAGTTTCGGGGTCAAGCCTCAACCTTTTGGGGTTAACCTTCAACATTTCGGGGTTTCCCATTAACTTTGGGGGTAACCCTCTGAGTTGATGGTTACGCCCAACAGAATTCGAGATTTTAGCCTCAACTTTGAGTGTTTACTCTCAACTTTGAGGGTAACCCTCTGCTGTATAATTGCGTAAGTACATATACAGGGTGAGTTATCTTCGGGTCTGAACGAGGGAGTGGCTAATTATCACTGCTGATGCTCCGCCCCTTGGCGTATCACAAACTGTTATCAAAATCTAAGTTTACATCAAGCCGTCCATACTTGGTCTGGTCTTCGTCTGGTGTGAACTTAGATTTTGATAACAGTTTGTGATACGCCAAGGGGCGGAGCATCAGCGGTAGTAAGCCCCTTCGTCGTTCAGACCCGAGATAACTCACCCTGTACTCTCTAAATCTGAATCAGCGAAACTCGCTGAGAATCAGCGAATTTTCGCTGAGAATCAGTGATAAATATACCACTGATTTCTTCAGGGGTTTGAGGGTTAACCACCAAATTGAGGGTTCACCGTAGCCGTGGGAGTTTAACCTCAATTTGAGGGTTAACCCCCACTTCGAGGACCCACCCCTTCCATGGTTAAAGACATGACATGATTTTCCCGCTCAAAATTAAGTCACCTTATGGCATCAACGGGCCTTCGATAATCTTCAGTCATTTCGTATCTTATAGATATGGTATAGAGGACATTTCAATGACGGGACTCGTTTACCCCGATTTTCGAGTCTAATTCATATTGTATTGAGCAAACAGTGGTTTTACCGACCGGGAAGACTTTTCACCCGGTAAGTCTTTCTTCCCCGGTCTTTCTTCCCTGAAACTCTTTCTTCCCTGAAACTCTTTCCTCCCTGCTTTTAGTTTCCGTAATGGCCGCGCTACACTTCAGCCACATAACCTCAAATGATCACCGTTTTGCCCGCAAAATCGACCTTTCCGTTCATGGTGGAAAACGATATAGTGTGCACCGCGGTCGCAGGACTTTTCACTCCCTCGATGTAGTTTGCTACCCTCGAGTTTGGCTCGCGACTCGGCGAGCCAGGCTCGCCGAATCCTCTCCTCTCCCTCGTGCAGCAAACTACACGCTCGGGAGCGAAAATGTCCTTTGCTCCCTTGGTGCACAATATACTATTACAAGTGACTGTATGGAATCCGTCGATTTCTGTATTGGTTTCAACATTTTTGGCACTTTTGAGCAGCTTTTGAAGAGACCGTGCGGTTCAGAAGATTATCGATTCAATTTGTCTCAACGTTTTCCAGGTCGATTAAATAATTCTTATCAACCGTTAGTTCGAATGACGTGATGTGTGATTTAATCGCAACATCATCTGAGCAAATATTACCAGATTCTCGTGTGCTGAAAGATATTTAGGAAAACTTGTGCAAACTTTGTTACATCACGTGTCTAATGGCATAAGGTCGTAAGCGCCAAAAACGCGATTTTGGTGGCAAGAGGCCGTATAATTTTTTTTGCAACACTTGCATGGGAAGTTCGATTTCGCGCACCGCGGAAATTGCGCGAAGCGGTCGATTACTGCGCTGAGCGGAGAGCGTGAAATAATATAGCAGACTACGGTTTTAGCGTTGAGGAATATTTATCATTTCACGCTAGTCTCAGCGAGACTCTGTTAGCTAGCGCCATCAGACGGGATACTTGGTAACTACGATCGCGTGCGCTGCTGTACGCCACGCTCAGGTTAGAGTGCCGAGTGCCGCGGCGGCGAAATCGAACTACCCATTGCTAGGGGTTACAAAAAGTATGGTGTGCAACGCGTGCGGGTTGTCGATCCCCGAATCGTGCGAGCATGTCGACACTTGTCGAGAATCGCCAACTTCCCGCACGAGTTGCACAATATACTATTTTTTCGTATCGTAAATCACATTTTCTTTTTCAACATTAGCATTTTTGTATATCAAACAATTTTTCGTCTATACATAATATGACATGATATCCGATCAGTAATCGCGTTGGGCCTAGAAGTGATTTTCTTCTTCTTTTCCTTCTCCTTATGGCTATCGCCTAACTGACTTATGTCAAGGCATGTGCCAAAGAAGTGATTTTCGTCATAATGATGTGCTAATATCAGCCAATCGGATCATAGCGCCTAACTTCAGAGCGGTGCTATTCGACATCTGATTGGGACATCATTATGATGAGAACCACTTTGATCCCAACGCGAATACGCCTATTATACTAAAAACTAATCGCACTGATCGAACGACTGACTAATCGATTTAAAAAATCGTGTAATAGAATGCAACTATTAGTGTCGATTCGTTTTTGTTCGATACGCTTTCATTTGTTCTCGAACGCTATCACTGCAACCACCATATACTTGGCAGACGAAATTCACCAATCTAAAAATGAATGTTCAAGTTATTTGGAAATCATTTGGACAAAATTGGAAAACCATTTTCATAATTTGAAAAACAATCAGTAATTAGTAATTAACAAAAATTGATGAGGCGTCCATTTGGCAGACAGATGAACCGATTTCACTGTTCTTCCGATGAATCGACTCTAAACAATTTGGATAATTGATCGGAAAATATTTAATTATTTGGAAAAGAATTTTCAGGTACTTATTAATAATTAAAAGCAAGTGACTATGTTGCCCGCCATGACAGCTTCGACGTTATGCAGTCGATGATAGGTTCATAAAGTTGGTCCTTCATGAAGCTGACCACACCAGGTCGAAATAATCGCCTGAAACAAGTGTAGATCGTTTGCGCGTGGCTTGAATATGAAAAATATCACTAAAAGATTTTGTTTTCGGAAGAAATGCAAATAAAGTTAGGGTGCTGAACTACTTCAGCACCTGGTTTTTAAACGCGCAAACAGCACCCATAGTATTTATCAGTAACTAATATCTTTACCAGTAAGAAATATATACATACGAGTATACATGCAACCAACAAAAATTCGTCTTCCACAAAAAGTCTTCTTCCAAAAATTCGTTTTCAACAAAAGTCGTCCTTCAAAAAAATCTCTGTAAAAGGATTGATATCAAATACAAGTACCAAGTACAAAAAAAAAAGAAAAATCAAACCATATACCGTTGTGCTCGTTCGCTCGCTACGCTCGCTCACTCGATTGGGTTTTCATAATTTGTGAGGAGAAAAATTGGGAGCATGAGTTTCAAGAAGAGAAAATTTTCGAAAGAAAAAATTGAGGGAGTGGTACTTGGCGGGCCTTCATAGCGAGATAAAAAAAATGTGACTTGTAGACCTCAGTGGTCACTCTTCCACTCACTCACACCTGGCCCGCAAGTACCACTCCCTCAATTTTTTCTTTCGAAAATTTTCTCTTCTCGAAACTCATGCTCCCAATTTTTCTCCTCACAAATTATGAAAACCCAATCGAGTGAGCGAGCGTTGCGAACGAACGAGCACAACGGTATATGGTTTGATTTTTCTTTTTTTTTTGTACTTGGTACACTTGTATTTGATATCAATCCTTTTACAGAGATTTTTTTGAAGGACGACTTTTGTTGAAAACGAATTTTTGGAAGAAGACTTTTTGTGGAAGACGAATTTTTGTTGGTGGGTATTTTTAAAGACAGATTTTGTGTGAAAGAATTTGGTTGGTAAATTTTGTGGGTGGACCAAATTAATGTACTTGGCGAAAGGTTTTTGCACCAGAGGTGCTTTTTGGGGGATATCACTACTTTTTGTATATTTTTTTTACTTCCTGCTAACTGCGCTAGCTCGCTGTGCTTGCTCGATGGGGTCTTCGTAGATCCTCACTCGCTATGCTCGCTCGGTTGTCAGTATTTTTCTGACCGATTATTTCTATTGAGTATATCCCATTGGATAGACGGTGAAAAATCTTGAATTTTCTGTTAATAAGCGCCGTAAAACGCTAAATATTGTCGGAAATGTTGATGAGAACGCGTAAATGTATGTCCAGTTGATTTCTGTAACTCTGACTCTTGCTTAGGAGCACACGTGAAATATTAACCCTTATTGGGTTGTATAAATTGAAGCGTCAAAATCATTCATAGTAAATATTCGCAACGTGGAACCCTGTGCGCGGCCCTCCTCCCTTCTCATCCGGGCTTGGGAGCGGCCACAGCGGAGTTACTTACTTACAGGTAGGGTTATAGTCACTGCTCATTACAAATTAAATCTTAAAAAATGTTCACAGTAAGAAAGTCTGAAAATCAGTGTATAAATAATCATTGGTATTCACTCAATAAAGTCTTCCGGGATAGTGCTTCTGTTATAAATTGCATGGCAAGATTCGTCTGTTCCATCCGGTCCACCAAGGTATTCTTAGAAGTTAGAACCCGATGATTTCAAGTCGCGTAACTCCAGTAGTCTAATAAGTATGCCGTGATGTGAAAATTAAAAGCTGAGTCATCGAAGCAAACTCCCTGAGTATACCGCAACGTACACATTTCTTCCATAGAGCTATAAGTAGGCGTGCGATAACTATAACCAAAGCGATCAAACAATTGATCATATCGTCAAGGTCAGAATGAATGGACGTATTCGGCGGACAGTCCAGAACTCACACGTAACTCAGAAAACTCTGTATGAAGTGTTACGGACCTATATACTTGTCTCAAAGCATATTTCAACTCGTCTGCTCTAGACTTCCCGCTGAGATTCATCTGCTTTCTCAGGATGCGTCGATAAATCAATAGCTCGTCCACGAAATAGTCCCTCCGGAACTCACACAATTTTTTTTATTCGTAATGTACTTGCCTCGATACTCTACAAAGTCTCTTCATATTTAGCACCTGGATCATGAACATATAATCAATGTATAAACGACCAATATACCCAAGGCTTTGTGATTGATCTAATTGATTGACTCTGATAGCCTCATAACTTGATTTTTCCATGAAACAGGCTCGCGATTTCCATACGATGTCGAGCTGAATACATAAACTTCAAAGCCCATCTTGTTTCACTTTGTCGGTAATGACTCTCACATCACATCATGTATCTCAATATCACGTAGTGATAACGAGTGGAATGAAATGTCAAACCGAAGCAGCCGACGCGAACACGCTATAGCTAGCAGTTTCGGTCAATCGATTCTCGATCTGTTACATTTAAAGATGGCGGCTTGTCTACATTCTCGATTCGATCTAACTCGTGATTCCGGCGGCCAATGCCAGGTACTCGGATCGCTGTTGTCTCGAGTCCCGACTATCGAGTGGTCGATATATATGAATGAAAATACTTCGCGCAAGACTCATCAATTGGATAATAAAAGAAAGAGGCGGAAAAATTTGCCGAATTCAATCTCGACAACGGCGCCACCTAGCCACTGACTGAGGGTACTCTCTCTTCTCGTCTGCTCTCTGCGTAGTCTATCTACTAGATACCGCCGCTCTTCTCTGATTTTCATACTCATAGGCCGTGGCAAAGTCCGGACGAGACGACGACGACGAAAAAGGATCGAGTGAAACGGACCTGTTAGATCTTTCAATTACTCATATCTTATCTTTACGTGCACGGATTCAATCGAAATAGGGCTCAAATGAAAGCTTTTCGTACCGACAATCTAATATAATAATTCTCCAGACCCATGGAGGTCGCTAAATGGAAAAAAACAGAGATTCTGATTACCCCCACCACCGCGAATAGCTCCCGTTCGGGTAAATAGACTCGGTGAGTCTACGCGCGGCGTTTAAAAAATTTTTTTTAATGTACTTGGCGCGAGACTCTACCGAGTCTCTTGATAAGCTGGTCGAGGCCGATTTCATCTGACACATAACAAATTTCACATATTTTCAATGATTATGTTTCGCATACTGAACTGTTAATAATTAAAATAAAAAAATAATTAAAATTCAAAAAAAAAAAAATAATAATAATAATAATTAAAAATTATACGAACGACCAATTGATTAATCTGACTGGCTGACTCTGATAACCTCATAACTTGAACTTTCCATGAAACTGACTCGCAATTTCCATACGATGTAGAGCCGAATATATAAACTTCAAAGTCCATTTTGCTTCATTTCACTTTCTCGGTAATGATTCTCATATCACATCATTTACCTCAATACCACGTAGTGATAACGAGCGGAATGAAATGTCTTCGTTTAGCGAAAACCTGTCAAAGCCAAGCAGCCGACGCGAACACGCTATAGCTAGCAGTTTCGGTCAATCGATTCTCGATCTGTTACGTTTAAAGATGGCGGCTTGTTTACTTCGATTCGATCTAACCCGTGGTCACCCCCACTGAAATATAATATAACTGGAACGTCTGCCACCCATCCTTTCCGTAGAGAGGCCGCGGTCAGAGAGAGATAGCTCCGTACACTGCTGGTTGGTATCCTCCTCTCTGTCTCACCGCGTCGCGCACGCGCACATCCAAGTATCCTAAAGCATCTGCAAAAAGTTAGTCCGGCCTGCTCACTTTGATAATAATCAAAACAATCTGAAATAGAATTGAATTTGTGAGTTTCATTTATAATTGAAACCTATTAGATCGCTGTTCGATAATTTGAAGAGAGAATCATTTATACACGGTAGGTTAAATTTTGAGTAATCACGAGTAAGGTCAACTTTTGGACTTGACTGTACGGACAGAGAGGAGAATACCAACAGCTGTCGCGAACAGCTATCTCTCTCGGCTCGGACCAGCCGCCTTGGCGTTCGTTCCAGTTATATTATATTTCAGTGGTCACCCCCCATCCTCTTTGGTCACGGCGTGGTTCTCACAGTGCCGTCACAAGCGCTATCTGGCGGCTAAGTTAGGTACTTGGATCACCGTGTCCCTGCTGTCTAGTGGTGGCCAATCATCTCTGATTTTTATGAACATAGCTTTTGGTCGAAGACGGTGAAGGAGAAGAAAATTCTGACGATGAAAACGGGTCCTTGGAAACTTTCAAAAATCATATCTCAGCTCTCCGGGCACCGATTACATCGAAATACAACTCAAACGTAAGCTTTTCATGCCCATGTCCTAGGATAAATCTTCCAATCCCGTATATGTAGCGAGGCGAAAGAAAACAGAGATTCTGATTACCCCCACCACTGCGAATAGCTCCCGTTCGGGTAAATAGACTCGGTGAGTCTACGCGCGGCGTTTAAAAAAATTTTTTTTTAATGTACTTGGCGCGAGACTCTACCGAGTCTCTTGATCCCCTGGGTTGAGCGAAATCTTAGATATGGTTTTTTGTTGCCTGCAGGCTTGTCGTTGGCTTCCACGAATGCGTTCGCGAGCGAGTTCGATTTTAACTTCATGAGGAATTGCTTCGCGGGGTGGGAATTGAAACAGGTCGCATATTCTTTCTCTTGGTGATGTCCCAAAATGGAGTTCGTGAGGGGTGTATCCGGTAGCATGGCTCGTGGTTAAGTTAAGCCAGTTGGCTATCTGCGGTACCTACATATAGTGCCCACTTTGTATGGCGATTAGAACAGTACGTGCGGAAGAATCTGCCTAACTCGCGCATTACGCGTTCGGTCGGGTTTGACTGAGGGTGGCGTATCGACGAAAATAGGAATGTCAATCCTTCTTGCTCGAGTCGCGTTCGCCAGGTATGTGCAGTGAACTGCGTACCGTGATCCGCGAGTATTTTCTGTGGTTTTCCCACGTTCACAAAATAATCTGTCGTCAGTTTCTTGAGGCACACTGCCGTAGTGGCCTTTTTTATCGGGTAAAGGGTCACGTATTTCGAAAATGCGTCTAGGACTACGAATAGGTGTTTTACCCCTCCGGTGGAGGTTGGCAGAGGGCCATAAAAATCGACTGTAACGAGCGTGTTTGGTTCGTGTGACTCTACATGTTGGTACGCACCTTCCATTTTGTAATTAATTGGTTTTACCCGTTGACAAAGGTCACAGGCGGTCACGAATCGTTTGATAGATTTTCTCATCTTGGGAAAGTGATACCAATTTTTCAGGTGTTCGAATACTTTATAAACCCCGGTGTGTACCAGTTTCGCGTGCGCGTGTTCTATGAGGGGACGTATCAGGACATTGGGAATGACCAGACGCCAAACGGGATAAACTTGGGTACGGTGGAATAGGACTCCGTCGCAAATTTGATAACTGTCTTGTTTTTCTCCTCGGTGGCATGCCGCTAAGATTTGACTCACACGGTTGTCCTGGTTTTGCAATTCGCGGAGGTTTTTTACCACGTTGCTTATTTTCGATATTCCGAGATCTTGATCGCGTAGCACGCTAATTATCGTCTGTTCTGAATTGTCGTTAACCACCGATGTCTGCTGTTGCAGTAAGTGTATGGTCGCCTGATTTTTTCCGGTTTCGTCTTGATGCACTGAGCAATATCTACTGAAAAAATCCGCGACCACATTGTCCTTCCCTTTACAATACTGGATGTCGAATGAGTATTGTTGTAATAGTAACGTCCACCTAACGAGTCGTGCGCTTTTAAATGACGTGTTGTTTAGGTACGTGAGTGCTTGGTGGTCTGTCAGGATAATGAATTTAGGCCCGATCAAATAGGTTCGAAGCTTTATTACGGCGTACACAATCGCGAGTAACTCTTTCTCCGTCGTGGTGTAATTTGCCTCGGCTTTAGAAAGGCATCGGCTAATTAACGAGATGATACGGTCGTGACCTGCTTCGTCGGTTTGATAGAGCACCGCACTGATGCCATGATCGCTGGCGTCAGTTTGTAATTTAAAGGTTCGTCCGGGCACGTAATGTGATAACACGATGCATTTAAGGAAATTTTCCTTTAATTTTTTAAACGCCGCGCCGTGTTTCGGCTTCCATTTCCACGACGCGTTTGACTTCAGCAATTCACGGAACGGGTCTACCAAATACGCGTGTTTTTCGCTAAATCTTCGATAATAGTTGCATACGCCTAGAAACGATTGCAATTCGGTTTTGTTTCGTGGTTCGGGAAATTCTTTAATGGTTTTGATTCGTTCCGGATCTGGTTGAATTCCCGACGGTGTTAATAAGTAACCCACGAACGGTACTGTTTGTCTGCAGAATAGTGATTTTTCCAACTTCAACGTGAACCCGTGCTCGCCTAATCGTGTTAGTAATTTGTCGAGGTGGTCCAGATGTTGTGCGAAATCACGTGAACTGATTAGCAAATCGTCTACGTAAGTCGTCACCGATTCAGCAAAGTCATTCTTTAGAGCTAATTGCAGCGCGCGGATGAAGCCACTGCCTGCTGTTTTGATGCCGAATGGAATGCGACAGAACTGGTAAAGGGTTGATCCGTGCAAAAAGGCTGTGCATTTCCGCGATTCGGTGTCTAAAGGTACCTGCCAGTATCCGTGCGTTAAGTCCGTGGTCGAGAAAAACTTTGTCCCGTCGTATTTTTGTAGTATTTCGTCAATTGGGGGTGGTATTTCTCTGTCGTCGATCATTAATTTGTTTAGGTGGCGTGCATCTAAGCAAATACGTACTCCGCGCTTCTTTTTTCTCACAATGTGAATCGGGTTACAATATGGACTGTTGGAACGTTCGATTATCCCTTCTTTTAACATTTCATCGATTTCTTCACTAACTTCGTCTCTATATACTAACGGAATAGGGTACGAGCGTCGTACAAACGGTTTGTTTGAGGTGAGTTTAATAGAGTGGGTGTATACCGACGTACATCCTACTTTGTTAGAAAAAACCACTTGATGTTTTTTTAACAGTTTTGCCAGTTCTAGTTGTTGTGACTCGGTCGCCGTCGAGAGCATTCGCGCGGCAGCCAAGACTCTATCATCAAAACTTAACTCCTTCGCTTTATCGAGCTCCGGAATTTTTTCTGTGCTTATCTGCGTGATGATATTGCTATTCTGGTGTCCTTCGGAAGCTTCAATCGCCCCATCTACATTCATTTTCGCGTTTGCGTCTCGAATTTCGCAACTATTTCCATCCCCCGCTTTGGTGGATGAAAACTCGGAAGGACTTTCGTCCTTCTCCGCGTCACAATGTTCGATGTTCGATATCTGCGGCCGAATCGGATTTTCGTCGTGAATCAATGCCCCGTGTGTACATGGTTCTGTATCCCCCAGATGGTTTAAGGCATTGATTAGAGCGATTGTCATCACCGGTGGATTTGGTGCGAATTTTTCCGGGTAAACGGTTTCGCTGTTGCTTTGTTTTGTCAGCGCAAGGGGTTGCGGTTCTGCTAAGGGGGTCTTGCCAAACGACACGGCCGAATCACTGAGTGATTTGCTTTGTACGCTGATACCTTTTCGGTCGTAGTCGATAATGACTTTATTTTCATTCATCCAATCGTCACCGGGAATAATGTCGTGAGCTAATCCCGGGATTACTAAGAATTTAATGTTGCGTTCGTACCAATCCATTTTGACATCGACAAAAATTTGTTTTTTAACAGGGCAGGTCTTTTTGTTAAATGCTCCTAGAACTCCGAAGTTAGTGACTGGAAGCTCAGGGGTAGGTACTGCGGTTTTGTTTTATCTCATGATACGCATTTTCCGATACACAGGTTATTTGACTGCCGGTGTCAACTAAGCATGTGAATTTAACGCCGTTTACTGTGGCTTTAATATATGGACACCGATAGTGTTTGTGTGCGTTTATTTCGTCTGTTATTGTGGCTTCAATATCGTGTGCTAGGTCCTCTATAACCGTCTCTATACGGCGACTCTCACCGGGACCCTGATTGTGTGAGTCGCATACTAGTTTAAATCGTCTTGCAAGCGATAGTGATGGTGACGTTTCGTCGTCGTGTGCATGCTGTGTGAGTGTGTGTAGTGGCGGCTGTGTGTATTCGTGATTAACTGGTTGTAAGGCGTTTACGGTGTTAGTCTCTCTTCCACGCGACTGTCGCCAATTGTTGTGCGGACGGATATTGTTGCTGTCGCGTTTCTGGTGATTAAGATTTTGGACCGCGTTATTGTTTTGATTTTGGTGCGCCGGATAGCTTCGACCAGCTTGGCTGTTTGAATTCGCGGCTATCTGCTGACCTACAGGTCGTTCTATCGATGTGTGATAGTTAGAAATCCCGTCTAAACGTGCGAGACTACGCGATATTTTCTGTGTGTTTGAATATTCCGCTCCAGCTAAAGCTTCTCTCACACGCATCGGCATCTGGCATAGGATCATGTAATTTAACTCGTATTCAGTCAACGGGGGATCAAAACAATCCGATTCCG